>VMDR010004699.1:41991-57679 GCA_007922815.1 Macrotus californicus
ACCCCCACCCCTACCCCCACCCCTCAGGCCAAGCCCACAGGTTAGGAGAGTAACCCGTTTATTTTCAACACCGGGCTTTTTGAGCAAGATGGCCTGTAGTGAAACTGGGGCAGTGAGGTTTAGTTATGTTTCAGGGATTGAGGTGGTTTTAGAGGTCATCTCGGGTCAGTGTGTTTGAAGTAGAGCACTGTCTGAAATTGTCATGGCCTCGTAACTCATGATCTTGAGACACACATAAAGGGAATACCGTTTTCTACGTGTGGCACAGCTTTTTGGGGTTGGCTCCCATTTGGAGGAGAATGAGTCTATCCAGAGAGGCTTTCTGTTGGCAGTTTGAGGATATCTTTCTGGGCATCCCCCCTTTTGTTTTCTAGACACCCCGAGCCCTGTGACTTTTATACTGCAGTTGTGTGTTAGGGTTGTTGCCTGGAGAGAGAGCGTCTCTGCCTCCGTAAGGGTACATTCTAGTCCCTTAGTGTGGAAGGTGGAAGGGAAGGCATACAGAAGTCTCTTGTTAGTTATTAGTAGTATTATTAGTCCACAGATGTATTGGAAGGACTGGGTTTTAATAACAAGTGAACTGTGTGGGGTAGTATTCATTTGAGTTGTTCATGGTCAATTCTTATGTTCTATGAAATCCATTAGAGAACCTGTAACTGTCACCAGGTCATTATTCTGTGCCTGTCTCATGTTCCTGGGGCTTTGTTTGCAACAATGAGCTCTTCAAGCCAAAGATGCTGTCTTTGCTCTTCCAGTTTTGAGTAAGAGCAAGATTTCAATGTCCTGCAGTATAAACAAGTTCTGAATATCTTCTTAGAATTACTCTCAATTCCCAGCCCATTTCCAAGTGACGGGCAGACCTGAATTAAGAGTCTGTGGCTGGACATTTGTGTCAAGACCGCACAAGCTCTGTAATGTCCTCCAAGTCTTTGTGGATCACTTAGAAGCTCACTGGATTCATAGTGTTGAAGTTTTTTAATCCAAATATTTTAATTGCATTAGTAAGCCTGTATTTTAACAAGTTGGTAGTAGATACAAGCATTAAGATTGATACTGCTTAAGTCTTTGAGATAAAATACAGTCTGTAATTTTTTTGGATTTCGATGGACTGTATTCTTTCAACTTTTTCTTGAGTTCATTCTATACTCTTGGAGGTAATCTAACTGCCTCAAATAATCACTTTAAGGATCTTAAAATAATAGAAGCAATAACTTTAGGATTCTCCCACCAGAGGATATGCCTTTTTTTTTTTGTATGGCTCTGTGTGTGAATGCACTGTGCTGCCTCCGTGTCGTTGCCTATAGAGGATGTGGAACTATCTCACATACTGTCCTCAAGGAGCTTGTGACCAACTTGTAGGGATAAGGCAAAGTTGAAATATCAAGCAAATGTTTCAAGTCAGGATATAGTTCTATATTCACAGTATGTTGCTGGATGATGATAATATTCTAAGTGCCAGCTTTACGCAAATGGTCTGGAAGGAGAAGACTCACGGGGCCTCAGTATGTGGGCAAGACTTCACGGAGAGGGTGGGATTTGGAGGGGCCTTGAAGGAATGAGTAGGTTTTGGATCAACGGAAGTGAAGTTATTGAAGTTATACCTAGAGAAGACTGGTGGGATAAAGAAGAGAGCCTGGTTAGTAGAATAAAGTTTTTGTTGAAGAATTGTGTTGGGTTAGAGGTTAGCTAGGATCATGGGTCTAGGTCTGGGAGGAGCCCAAAGTCAAGAAGAGAGGCTGATCTTTGAAACCTGCACCACTACCGTCATCATCATCACAGCCTATTATTAGCTGCTAACCTTTATTGTGTGCTTACAACATGGTTCTTACAACATGGGCTTTTTTTCACCCTCCAACAACCTTATGAAACAGATAGCAACCGTTATGTCCCCTTCATAGCAAGGAAACTGAGACATGAAGAAGTTAAGTAACTTCCTGCTGGTATGTGGCAAAATTGGGGTTCAGACTGACTGAGTCAGGTGGTATATTACTAGCTCTTAGTAATAACTGAGAGTTCCTTGATGAGACTTACGTGGTCCCCCTTGGGTTCTGGAGGATCCAGATAGATCTGCGCTCATATTCTGGCTCTCCCACTTATTAACTATGACCTTGAAAGTTATTTCTCGGATCCCTGATTTTATCATTTGTGAGAAAGGGATAATAATACTTCTGGGTTGTTGCAGGGGGATTAAATGAAATAATATGCATAAGTCACCCAGTGGAATGCCCAGCAGGCAGGAAGGTGGGGCTTTTATTTCTCAGATATACCCTGGGCTATAAAGGGGTCTCTGAGGAAGAGAAGAAATGAGGGTAAGACATAATTCAGGTAGCATTTATTTGGTGTCACTTGCAATAATAATTAACCAACATGGATAGATGTCAGATGCTGGATTCCTCCTTCTGGAGCATTCCAGGAATGGCCTACAAATCCCAGATGTGATTCTGCATTGCTCCGAGAACTGACTGCACTTCTCTTTGTTCTCTGAAGCGTGGAGGGTAAAACCAGGACATTGCCATTGCACTGAACTTCAGCACGGGATCGGGTGCCAGTTGTGCATTCCAGGGGCTGAAATCGGGATTGCTGAAGTGTTCAGTGCCCTTGTTCTACTGCTTCCCGCTTCCCACTGGTGCTGACCACAGACAATTGCCCTGCGTCTCAGAGAGAAAAATGGACTTTTGAAAGGAGTGTATTTAATTTAGTCGTGTACAAAGTTAAACAATGCACGGGAAAATTACAACCAAGACAGAGACACTTAAACGTAACATTTAGAAGAAAAAAATCAATGGGAGAAAAACCGGGCTCTAAGATGACATGCTAATTAGAATATTTCTAATAAATGCTACTTTATGGAGATAGAGCACTCAGTGTGCTTCTCACACTTGGGTTCCTGCACATTTCAAGCTCTTCACCTGGTAGTTTTTTTCTGTGTGACATTCTGTGGCAGTAGAGGTTATCTTAACATTGCTGCCTTCAAGAATTTTAAAAGTCACAGTGCAAGTGTCTGCAAAGAACAATTTCTAGTCCTTTTCTGATTTTCAGTCTGCTCGGTTATGACAAACCTATTTGTTCCTGTCCCTGTCCCCTTGGTATAATTCAATTTGGCTTCCTTGGAACCACAGAATATTCTGTTGCTCTTAATCCAATGCAGGTTTTGAAACTTGAGGATAGAGGAAGCTATAAGGAAAAATAAAAGTTAAAAAAATATAGTGTGTCTGCAAATGTGAAAATTTCATTGAAATGCCACAGTCACTGTAGAATTTTTAAGTTTTCAAATAAGGCTAGAGTCAGATCGCTACTTGTAGATCTGCTTGGTGCTGAAATGTTACTCATTGTTTTGTTTTCTAAAATAATAGCTTTCTGAATTTGTTTTGTGTGCAGTGAAAGGGGTTCTCATCCTGCAGAGCTGCTGCTTCCCAAACCCATGGGGCCCTTCATTCATAGTTCATTCAAGTAAAAGAAGCATTTGTTGAATGCCTACTGTGTGTGTGTTAGATGCTGTTGTGGGTCTAGAGTGGTGAACAGAGCAGATAACGTCCTTATGGGTGGAGCCTACAGCCTAGTGGAGAAAGCAGACATAAACCGTAAACATACAGATAACCATAAAAACAGACATTGAGATTAAATAACATGAAGAAAAAGGAAGAATTTCTTTCAACCCAAGGCAGGATAATAGAGCTGTGGGAGTGAGTACTGAAAAGTGTGATTATTTCCCCATACAAAACAGATCACTATTTTTAAAAAAACCCAAAGAGCAAAGATGAAAAATGATTATGCAAAACATGTATGGGCGTGAAGGGATTGAAATGTACCAAGTTGCCATCGATTGTCCAATTAAGTGTCACTAAGTGGAATTCTGCTCAAAGACACATTTGATTCCATGGCCGTGCTGAGACCATGAGTAGTGAATGTTCTCACGGTTTGGTTCACTTTAGTTGAAGCAGCATCCTTCCCAGTGCAGTGTCACCATGGAATGGCCCTCCTGAGTCAGGGCCACCATGAAAAATGTCTGGCTGGGTGACTTCTCCCTGGTTGCTTGTATCTGGTAGGATGCGGTGCGGTTTTCGGAGGCATCCTTGAGTGTGCCGGCCAGCGGGATCTGGGTGCTCCCCTCCGCCCTGCGGCAGCTCCTCTGGTCAGTGAGCTTCACTTCCCTGAGATTTGGAGACTTAAAGTAGGAGGGGGTTGAGCTTGATGACCTTAAAGAATGTTTCTAGGTCCACGTTTTATTTCAGAAGGAATGGGCAGTAGGAGGTCATGTTTGGGGTAGAATCACTTCATGCAATACTTACTAATGAACAAAATAAAATAAACAAAATAGACAGAGACTCATAGGTACAGGGAACAGAATAGCACTTGTCAAAGGGGAGTGGGTTGGGGCTAGATGAAAAACGTGAAGTGATTAAACAAAAAACAAAAACAACAAAATGGTGATTACTGGGAGGAGAGAGGTGTGGAGGGAGGTGGGAGAGGGTACAGGGGGATAAGTGGTGACAGAAGGGGATGTGACTTGGGGTGGCAAACACACAACACAGTGTACAGATGATGTGTTGTAGAACTGCCCACCTGAAACCTGTATAATTTTATTAACCAGTGTCACCCCAATAAATTCAATAAAAAGAAATAAAAAATAAAATGTAAAATAACAACAGGGATGTGACATTTTCATGGTACAGTAGAAGGCACACTGGACTCAGGTCTGAAAGTTCCAGCTCAGCAGTGCCCCTGGCTCCTGGGATCACTCGATTTACACTCGTGAAGGCCCAGAGCACAGATGAGTACCTGCTCGGCTGCCACCGTGGGCCAGAGACAAGGAGCTTTCATGGTGGGTAAGCGCGTGGGTTCTGCGTTCAACTCCAGAACACTCCACTAAGTAGCCGTGTGCACTTGGGCAGGAATCTTGACCTTCTTGAGCCTCAGTTTTCTCATCTGTATAATGGAGCCTCTGTTTCTCATCTACAAACACTCCTCTCTTCCTCCCAGGGATGGAGCAAGGACAGAGACTCTGTAAGGTGGTTAGCATAGTACCTGGCACATAGGACACGCCCATTAAGTGCTCAGGGTCGCTGTCATTTTTCTTGTCAAATTATTATGGCTTCTGTTATTATAGTTCTCTAGCTGGGAACGCCATGTGGAACCCCCTATGGCTTGGTGCTCTACCTGTGGTTTTGAAAGTCCAATGTGATTATTTTAAAGTGCTTTGCGATCTCTCAGATGGTCTCCAAGGGCACGGTGGTAGGACTGAGCAAGTGAAAGCAGAGGCCGGAGGTCTGTCCGTCTGCAGCTTGGCTGCAATGCAGGTCTGTCTTCCTCCAGCCCTGACGGACTGAGGCACATGCGTACACACTTCCCATTCAGGCAGACAGGCTGGCCCGCACAGGGCCCCAGGACCAGTCGTTTGGTGACTGTCATTCACAGCTCATGCCATCTCACGTCAGAGGCAGCCGAAGTCCACTTCGATCTTCCTTTCTCCTCTCAACCGATCCTGCCCCCTATTTGCCCCCTCAGCTGAAATTTCCAGTCGTAGGACAGCACTGTTCTAAATGTTTTGAAAAACAATAAAACCCAGAAACTGTGAGTGGTGGCTGTAGAGGCGGGCACCTGTTGTCATTGAGGCTTTCCTGAGGGGAGAGCATTTCGTTTGGCAAAACCACTGGAATGTTCTCGGTGGGGGCAGAAGCCGGGGAGTGGGTGGTGGGTTTGCTCTCTGGGTGTGTTGCCTCCTTCCCAGCAGATGGGGCTGAAAGAATTTCTAGAGGGAGGAGGGATGGCTCAGCCGGGGGAAGGCCCATGGGCTGTTTCCTGTCCAGATGGCCCATTCATAAAACGCAGCCGCTGCCACCGCCTCCGCCTCCACATGGCACTGGCCTCAGTCTGGGCTCCCCACCCCACAAGGGTTCATTTCTCAGAGGGGGGAGGTGAGCAATGTCAGCTAAAAAGGTGGTAGGAACCTCCTTCTCGGAGCTCCATCCGTTTTATTGCTCACCTGGCTTCTGTGATGGATGGCCACGCTGGGTCGCGTGTTCAGCTGTGAGCCAAGACCTGTCAAGGGTGTTTGGCCAGCTCTGGGACTAACAGACAGGGCAAACCAGCCTGGGCTCCCGTTCACAGCGACAGCTCACCTGGGGGCTGGGAGCGGTGGGCACTTGGGGGAAGCTGACCAACCTTCCATGGCTCAGCTCCAAGGGACCTTCCTCTTCGTCCCAGCTTGGCCCACTTAGACTAGGGCACCCAGTGAGGCTGGGGGGTGAGGGGTGGTTCTTGAGGGTCGGCTTGCCCAGCTGCTGCTTCTGGGTGCTCCTCACACCTGGTCCCATCCCCTGGCTCCTCTTTTCTTTCCGCTTCTTTCTCGCGGTCTTATTCTCTGATTCTCTTTCTCTCTATTTGGGCATAATTGTAGATGTGACTTTGCTAAAATTCACGAACAATCTTTACTCTGTGTAGCATGTTTCTGTTTGGGGGCCGTTGCTGATGGGAGAGAGGCAGGGATAGCTGCTCTCACGTTTCTCTCTGTCCACGCAAGGACAGCCATGAGTGAATGCAGAAGGGGCACCTCTGCAGAAGGCATTTCCCTCCTTTATTGGGGCTGTTCTAGGAACTGATAACAGGACTGGTCCTGCCTCCTAGGAACACACTATCTCCCTCTGCTGTCAGACCTGTCTCCTCTGCCATGGGTTCGGCACCAAATCTTCCTGCCAGCACTTCCAAGAAAATCCTCAGTCCACCTATCTCTCAGGAGCTGATTTAGGCTTTGAGAGACCACAGCGGAGAGATTTAGATGTCCAAGTTCATTCTTTTATGTAGTGCTATAAGTACAGAAATCCCCAAGCTATAATATAGTTGTTGTTGTGTGTTTTTTTTAATCCTCACCCGAGGACATTTTTTCATTGATTTTTTAGAGAGCGAGGAAGGGAGAGGGGAAGGGAGAGAAATATTGATACAAGAGAGAAGCATCAATTGGTTGCCTCCCATATGTGCCTGGACTGGGGACCGAACCTGCAACCCAGGTATGTGCCCTGACCAGGAATCGAACCCTGCCAACTTTCTGTTATAAGGTGACGCTCCAACCAACTGAGCTACAGTGGCCAGGGCTGTAATGTGGTTGTAAAGGCGGTGTTGGTTAAAGCAGGGCGTACTGCCTGCTAATCCTGTCTGCCTTCAGGTCCCTGGCATGGAGTGTCAGCGACGCTGGAATTCTTTTCACAGTTGCCTGTAAGCCCCGTGAAGACAAACTTTGAAAGGTGATGCTGGCCTAGACACGTCCGCTGCCACTCCCTCAGCCTCAGGCTTCGCTGAAGAGTTTCATCACAGAGCTGTTTCACTTTTTCTTTGGAAATAATTTTAGAATTATAGAAGATTTGCAAAAATAGCACAGAAAGTTCTGTATACTTCTCCGTCAGCTTCCCCCTAGTGTTAACTTCTTGCACAACCTCAGTACATGTATCCAAACCAAGAAAGGTTTTGATTGGTACAAGGTAGTAATCAAATACAGACTTTTTGTTTTGTTTTGTTTTGTTTTAATTTTAGCCATGTCCACAAATGCTTTTTTTCTACTCCAGGATGCAGTCCAGGACCCCACGTGGCACTTAATTGTCATGTGTCCATCATCTTCTCCAGTGTGCGACTTATTTTCATTCAGTCTTTCCTTACCTTTCATGACCTTGACGCTTTTGAAGAGTGCTGGCCGGTTATTTTTTAAAACAAGGATCACTCAACTTTCTCTGTCAAGGGACAGATAACAAAATATTTTCAGTTCTGCAGGCTCTATAGCCGCTGCTGCAGCCACTCAGCTTTACATTGAAGCGTGAAAGGAGCCTTAGCCAATATGTAAGTGATGAGCACGGCTGTGGTCCAGTGTAACTTCATTTCTGAAAGTGGGCAGAGGCCCGGGTTTGGCCTTCGCGCTGTCATTTTCCAACCCCTGTTCTGAGGAGACCCGGGGTTTAGTCCGTTCAATGTGTGCTCACGACCAGATTGAGTTGTGCTTATTAAAACAAGAGTCCTGCAGAAGGGACATGCTCATGTAGTGCATTATCTAATCACTTGGTGAAGGTGGTATGAACTGTAAAGTTTAAGGTTGATTTTCTTCCCCTGCACAAGTAAGAATATCTCGAGGGAGATGCGGTACGATTATGCAAATATCTCGTTTCTCCTGAAACGTTCACCGTCTAATTTTAATGTCCATCGGTGGAGCTTGCCTGTGACAGTGTGTCCGTGGTGTCCTGATGCTGAATTTCTGTTCCACTCATTTCTTCTACTCTTTATTCATTGGAATTCTCTTGTAAGAAAGAGCTGTTCTTTCTTCCCCAATCGTTTATTTATATTAATAAATACTCATAGGTATTTCTTTCAGTGTCTGGAGTAGGATGGTCACCGTTTTTGAAGTGGCTGCCACATATCACCTCTTTTGGGTTTCTTTGGTCTCATCTAATACTGGACCACCTTATGGATTTCATAAGTGGCTTTAGATGACTTTGTGGGCATCAGGTGGCCTCAGACCTAGGAGGTCTGCACTTAATTAACTTTTAATGGCAGAGGCAGTGTTAGTTTTCAGCCCAAGCACTGGCCAAGTTTAAATGCGCAGTGTACCTCACAGGTGGTTGAGTTGCAGGGAGAGGTCAGCCTCAGGGCAGCTGGGGCCAGGCTGGGTGCAGGGCAATTGGTTTTCATTAATCTTGTTGGGTAGAGGAGGCCTTGGTAGTATTTTCTGGTGCATGCTAGGTCAGGTTTGAATTGTTAGTATGGTAGACATTGCTACTTCTCCCTCCCTCTTGCTCTCTAAGAGCTTTTTTTTAAAATTCTATTTGTTGGGAAACATTAAGGGTAAAAACATGGCTTAGGTGCAGAGTTTAAAGTAAAAAGAATTTCACTGCTTTTGTATGCACATTTCTAGATTAAAATAATATGTCAGTTTAAATGGCTCAGTTGGAAAGCCAAACAGGTTTCCAAAATATTAAGCCATCTGATCTGCTTTTAAACACAAAATATGTTGTGTCAGCTTTAAAAAAAATAGGAGAAACTTCTGTTAGTCCCCATAATTAAAATTATTCCTTCAGTAACCACATGGGATATTAGGTGAACAGCCAACGAATGTGACTCTTACATTTTTGTTAGCCCTTTCAGTGATTTCAGGAAATGTTCTTTACGTGGGGTTTTTTGATGATGATGGAAGAACGAAAAATCAAGGCATGTTCTAAGACTAAGAACAGGGCTTTATCCCTCACTTTGAAAGATTTTTTTTTCAATGAAGTCATTTTTGGGGAAAGGATGAGTAAATTTACTCAGCTTTTAAAGAAATTCATAAAATTCTCCCAGAGTACGAGTTAAGGTAAAAACAGAAAGAATAGAATTATTAGTTGCCCAAGACATTGTTAAAGTCAGAAAAAAATATGGGGAGCTTCTGATCCTGTTCTGGTTACAGAATTCACTGACAAACAGAGCCTCATAAATTGCAGTTTAACTTCTACCTTCTTGGGGGTAGAGATGTGTCTGCTACAGAGTCCTGTGGAAGTTCAGGCAGGTTCCTACTAATAACTGAGAAATTGCATCCAAAACTCTGGCATGCTTTTTCTGCATAGCTTCTTTATCTCTCCTGAGATGTAGAATTGGATGAAAAGCTAAGCTACTAATACTTTTTAAAAAATCTATAAAAAGATACCATAGACTTTCACTATGTGTTGATTTCACTGTCTGTGAGGCAGCCTAATAAATTCACATGCTTGAGGCCCTGGTCGGGTAGCTCACTTGGTTAGAGCATTGCCCAGATATGTCAAGGTTGTGGGTTAGATCCCTGGTCAGGGCACATAAAGGAAGCAACCAATGAATGCATAAATAAGTAGAACAACACATCACTATTTCTCTCTCCTTTCCTCTCTCTTTAAAATCAATCAATAAAAAGAAAAGTCACATGCTTGGATCAGCTGTAGGTCTCTTGACACTTAGGGCCACCAAACCCATCACTCCCCCAAAATAATGTGAAGGAGATAGGTAAAGAAAAGAGTTAGTGTCATATCTGGATGATTGTGGTAGATCTTGACTTCTTGAGAAGTGAATTATTCCCAAAGATCCAGTTTTAACACAGGTTCCTGGATCTGCTTCTCAGAGGGAGCCACATGCTGGAAATGACATGGAGAATGGGTTTGCTCATTTGTAAAATGCGGCCATTGGACCAGCCGTTGGCTTGTGAAAAAACATGGTGTGGGCCTTTCCTGTCCTTCCTGGGGTCACGGTGGAAGCTCAGCACTTTTTCATGTAACCTTACAGAGTCATTGTCATCGTGTCCTTGGCGGGCATTTCATTCCATCAAGGGCTCAGTGCATTTCGCATTTCATGTAACCGCTGGAGGCCTCTGAGATAAGAGTGGAAAACGGCCCCGTGCCCTTCTGAGAGGTGGGTGATCTATTTTCGACTTGGAGACTGGTGACAATTTGTCTTCTGTCAGGTCAAACGCACAGGGACTTTCTTGTTTTCTGTTCTTCTGTTGACAGCTGTGTCCGTGTTCGGAATGGTCATAGGGTAGTTGGAAGATAGCTCTGGCATTTACCTAGATAGGAGGGGTGGTGGAATGTATTTTTTTTTCTTTGCTATTTTGGGTAGCAAGGCCCTAGTCTTCCAAAGTGAGAGGTGAAGAAGTGAGGAGAGATCTCTGGGTGTGTGGGCAGGAAAAGATGCCTGACTTCTGGTTTGAAAGGCACAGAGATATTTCTACCCCTCGTGGGTTTTAGTGCCCAAAAAGGGAATGGCTGGGAGGAAGGTGGAAAATAAAGGTTGGATTTGAGAGCCTTGGCTGGAGAGAGCGTGTGGAGGTGGAGTGGAGAAGAGAGAGGCAGGGTTTTTGTTTGTTTTATGCTATGTAAAACAAATTAAAACTCGTGCCCTGCAAATCA
The DNA here is from genome assembly GCA_007922815.1 of Macrotus californicus. Lineage (NCBI taxonomy): Eukaryota > Metazoa > Chordata > Mammalia > Chiroptera > Phyllostomidae > Macrotus > Macrotus californicus. The sequence goes on from VMDR010004699.1 coordinate 52,875, forward strand.
CATTTCTATCATACTTTTACATAATGTAAGATCTTTGTTTTAAAAACACAATGGTGCAGGCAGACCTGAGGGGAAGTTTCAAGGGACCCTGTTTTTCTGTTGTATGTGTTTTTTTAAAGATTTTATTTATTTATTTATTTTAGAGTGAGGGGAAGAGAGGGAGAGAAACGTATGGTCGCCTCTTGAGTGCACCCTGCTGGGAACCTGGCCTGCAACCCAGGCATGGGTCCTGACTGGGAATTGAACTGGCAACCTTTCAGTTTGCAGGTTGACACCCAGCCCACTGAGCCACACCAGTCAGGGCAAGAGACCCTGTTAGTCCTCAGCAGTACTTGACATACATGTGCATGTAGGTTGGTTTAAATGTCAGTTCCTAGCATCTTGCATCCACGTTTATTAGCCATTGAGCTTCGACAGGTTCCTTATTGTCCTCACCAGCAAAATGAAGCCAGAGTTACTTGTCTGCCTCACAGGCTGTCCCACGTGTTCAAGACACAGTGCTGTGCTACGTTGTCGGGGCTGTGTAGATTTCTTTGTAAAACCTGTTAATGGGAACTAGAGATATCGCTCCCAGAACTCACTTTCCTCTGTTTATTTATACTGGCTAGTGATTCTTTCCCTCATCCCTCCTTTATTCACGATCATGGCTCCCTCTGAGATTCTGATGAAAGTAAGGACTTCCTTTACACACACATACACAATTTTGGGGGTCCACAGTCTGAAACCCAGTTGAGAACCTCTGATTTGACCGTCGTTTCTCTTTTACGGAAATTACAATTTGATCTGGCATTTGGAATTTTCTGCTTGTAATCTTCTTTCTCCTCATTTACGTTTCTAGGGGAGGAAACCATTAAATTGTGTTCTTAGTGTAAGCTCAGGGCTTTCCTAGTACTTACTGCCTCACTTCAGCCATAAACAGCAAGATTGTAAACCGACAAGAGCGTGGTTGTAAACTAGAGGAAAGGAGGAGCTGAGTCATGTGGTGCCAACGGGGAAAGTGGTAAGATGGTAAAAGTGGAGAAATCAAGAGCACCCGAATCATGTTGCCCTTCCTATACTTAAAATGCTACAGCTAATCAGAACGTTAACTTTATTTTTTTTTTTAGCAATGAACGCCCATGAAGGTGATTTAAATCATCCATGATATAGTCAGAGCTGAATGGTTACGTTGGATGATACGACAGGACTCTCAGATCGTATTTATGGTCATTGATGGTTTTGTGCATTATTAGAGAGAAGCATAGTTACACCAAATTAAACAGAGACATCTGATCCAGACATCAGTTCAGTAATTTCATGGGAAAAATAAATCTATATTAGCAAAAAATGCTGTGGTATTAACTCCAATGTGATGGTATTACAAGTTTTCCCAGTTAATTAGTAACACATTGTAGAACAAATGTTTGAAACAGAAATCTCCTGTTTTAGCATAACAAAAAGAACCCCGAATTAGGAGTTAATAGGAGTCTTAGCTGTCCCCCCACAGTGCTGCCGATCAGGGCACCACTCTGGATCTGGAATGCAGGAAACGGGACTATGTGTCTTAAATGACAGAAGATTTCTTGCAGTGTTAACATGTTGTGACTTTAAATTTTAATGTCATTCTGTGATTGGTGCTTTTGGACAAAAGTCCTGTCAACATTTAACATGCATAAAGAATATGACCAAATCATATGTGCACAATTCATCGTATTTGCACCCTTCTCAGCAGCCCTGGAGGAAGAAACGAAATGTTGTCAACATTCTAGAAGCCCCCCTTATTGTCCCTGGGTCGAGTGCCACTCGTAAATACGTCTCTGAGAAAGAGAGAGAGAGAGAGAGAGAGAGAGAGAGAGAAAACTTGAGGTGATAATTTTTAGAAATTTGGAAGTCTAACATTAAAAATCAAAAGCTTTCTTCATTTGGAATCCTGTTAATCCAGTCTACAATCCCCTCTCCACTATTTTTGAAATCTGAATAATTCTGAAAACAGAAAGTTTTTAGCAAAGTTATTTGGTTACAAAGTCTTACCTATAAGGGTGAGTGGCTGTTTGTATGTAGTCTTTGGGGGTGTCCAACCTTTTGGCGTCTCTGGGCCACACAGGAAGAAGAAGAGTTGTCTTCAGCCACACATTAAATACACAAACTCTAATGAAAACTGAGGAGCAAAAAAAAAATGGTTTAAAGTAAATTTACGATTTTGTGTTGGGGCCACATTCATAGCCACCGGGGCCACGCATGGGACACTGCTGTGTGTGACTGCTCGTGTTCTTGCTAAATAAATGTTTGTGTGTTTGATGATGAAACGCGGCCTCTGGACTCCAGCGGGGGTTTCATGCACAGCACACGTCCTGTTTCTTCTTTGAGATCAGAGACATTCTGAATTCCAAGATAGACCTGGCCCCAAGGGTTTGGGCTGAGGGACTGTGGACTCCAACCACTGCAAACTGTTTGTAGGTGGGACCCCTCAATATTTTTATTGCTTAGATTTACATGATCTTCATCTGAAAGGATAGGCAGGTACAGTGCTAGTTAAGTACTTGGTGCAGTACTGGATGCTTCTCTTCCAACCACACATTTTTTTCAAAAAATATACTTTAATTTTGGACTAGTTTTAGATTTAATATAAAGTTGCAAAGATACTACACAGAGTTCCCATATACCCTTTACTCAGCTTCCTCTAATGTTACCAGCTTACATAACCAGGGTACATTTGTCAAAACTGAGAAATTAATATTGGGTATAATACTATCCACTAAATTACAGACATTATTCAGCTTTCCTCAGTTTTTCCCCTGATGTCCTTTTTTCTGTTTCAGGATCCTATCTAGGGTCCCACGTGGCACTTAGTTGTCATGTCTCCTTGGTCTCCTCCACTCTGTGACAATGTCTCAGTCTTTCCTTATGTTTCAGGTTGTGACAACATGGACAGAACTTTAAAGGCATTATGCTCAGTGCAGCAAGCCAGACAGAGAAGGACAGATACTGTATGATCTCACTTAGATGTGGGGCAGGGGGAACTGGAGGAAGGTGGTCAGAAGGTGCAAACTTCCACTTAGGAGACAAAGAAGTACAATAGGTGTAATGTCTGTGTGTAACACTGCGGTACGATATGAAGGAAGGTTGTTAAAAGAGTAGATCCTAAGAGTTCTAACCACAAAGTGAAACTATTTTTGTCTTTTCTTTTTATTGTGTATATAGGAGAGGATGTATGTTAACTAAACATATTGTGGGAATGGTTTCACACTATATGAGGTGTGTCCAGAAGGTATCCAGCCATGTACTATGAAAAATAGAGACAGTTATTGAAGGAGACACAAGAGACAAGAAACGTTGTACACGGGACAGTGATGTCTCAGTCCCCTTCAAAGTAGACACCTTGGGACCTCACACAGTTCTCCAGTCTCCATCAGCTGCCCTGTCTTATTTTCCTGAATCTCATCAATGGTCTGAAATCTCTTCCCTTTCAATGGTGATTTTAATTTTGGGAAAGCCAGGAGTCACAGGGCGTCAAATCTGGGCTGTAGCAGGCCTGAGTCACCTGGGTGATTTGATGTTTTGCCAAAATGCTCTGTATGAGATGTGATGCATGAGTGGACGCGTTGTTGTGATGAAGCTGCCCATCACCAGTCGCCCATAGTTGCAGCCTTCTGAATCATCCAAATAGTTCCTGCAGAGGAATGTTCAAACTTAACACAAAATTTGATGCAGATTTGTTGTTCTACTCTCTCAGTCATTTTGAATGTGACAGCCACACAGTACACATGCTCACTCAGCAGCATCTACCAGCCCCACTGACTGGTACTGTTCACTCATGCACATTTCACTCCACTGTCCTTGGCTGCCAGGTTACACTGATGTCGTGCAAACTGTTCTCGCTACATTAACAATGGCTGGACTTTTTCCAGACTGACCTTGTATGTAAATCAAACCATTATGCTATGTACCTGAAACTTATACAGTGATACATGTCAATTTTAACTCACTAAAACTGGAAATAAAAAGAATACTGGCCAGGAATTTTATAGAATATCTTTTAGGCATTTGTTTGCTTGCTTAAATTTTTGTTTGTAAGCTTTTTAAAGTTAAAGTTTTAATCTTGAAATCATTGTATATTAACATGCAGTCATATAACATAATGGAGAGATTCTCCATCTCCTTTACCTAGTTTTCCCCAATGGTAACATCTTGAAATCTTTAGTCCAATATCACAACCAGGAAATCACCATCGATACAGTCAAGATGCAGAACATTCCCGTCACCATAGGGATCCATCACCCAGCCCAGCTCTCTTGCTTCAGCACAGGTTGACTGAGGTCTCCTGTGGATGAGGCTCAGCTCAAGCCCCAGGGAGACAGAGGTGAACATGGAGCGCTCATGGAGCTTAGCTTCGGGAGGCAGACATGAACAGGGAGGCCCATGCACAGATGTAGGACGTCAGCTAGTAAGTGCTATGAATTAAAATCAGAAGACTGAGGACTCAGAGAGAGCAGGAAATCCAGAATTCTAGCTTCTCTTGAAAATTGAGAGCCTGGTCATATTGGACCAGACTTCCCTCTCAGTAGATTAGGTGGTGGTTCCCCCCCCCCTGCCTTATTCTGTTATGGTGGTGTATTACATTGATTGACTTTTTTTTTTTTAAATATATTTTATTGATTATACTATTACAGTTGTCCCATCTCCTCCCCCCACCCCCCTCCCTGCACACCCCTTACCCCCACACTCCCCCTCTTTAGTTCATGTCCATGGGTCATATATATGAGTTCTTTGGCTTCTACATTTCCTATACTATTCTTAACCTCCCCCTGTCTATCTTCTACCTACCA
>VMDR010004700.1:0-57585 GCA_007922815.1 Macrotus californicus
ACCAAATACAATTTCCATAAATAAAAATATAATCATTAAAACAAGAAACTGAGTGTGTAAATAGCAAATTGAAAACACCCAACAAGAAAATTAATAAACTGGAAGATAGATCTGAAGAAGTTCCCAGAAACCAGAAAGCAGCCAAGAAAATAAAGATGGAAAATATTAAAAAGTTATGAGACATGGAAGATATAACAATAAAGTACAATAAATATCTAAATGATAATTCAGAAAGATAAAACAGAGAGAATTAGGGAAAGATAATATTCAAAGAAATAATAGCTGAGAAGTTTTCTCAATTGATAAAGAGCTACAGTGTTTAGATTCAGGAAGCCCAAAGAATCTCAGTTGGGATTAAAATAAAATCCCATCAAAAAACACCCTAGTGGAACTGCAGACCACAAAGACAAAGAGATGATCTTGAAAGAAATCAATAAAAAAGGAACCAATTGGAGAGAAAAGAAAGGTTATCTATTATACAAGGGTATGTTACTAGACTGACAGCTAACTTCTCAAAGCATCAGTGGAATCCAGAAGAAAATGTCATAATATTCTTCAGTGTACTGAAGAAAAAAATAATTGTTGATATAGACAATTAAATATAAAACTGAATATCTAGTGAAGCTATCTTTTAACTATGAGATCAAAAGACATTTTAAATAAAAACGAACAAACAAAAAACCCCTCCAAACATGAAGGAGTTTATTACCAATAATTCCTCATTAATGAAAGTCTATAGAATACATTTGAGGAAGAAGAAAGATGAGCCCAGGGGAGCACCTGAGGCTCACGAAGGATAATAAAAAAACAACATGGTATCCCTGTGGGTAAACATACACAATGTTGACTACGTAAAACAATTAAAAATCTAATTTATGGGCACATCAAATCAATACAGGAATAAAACCTTCAGACATATAACCTGTGAGTCTGAAGGCATGAGGTCGATGTTTAAGTGCTCTAAGGTTCATATATTGTTCAAAATGAAGGTAAAAATGTTGGTTTGCTTCTAAGAGTTAAATATGCATATCGATCATTTCTAGCGTACCATTGGCAAAATAGATATACAAAGTCTGATTTTCAAACCAGGAGAAGAAAGAAGCTAGAATGACGGGGGAAAAAGCAACACTGCCACGCCACTCTCAAGCCAAAATGAGGCAAGACAACGGGCAAAAATGGAAAACGTTAGAGGAAGAGAAAACAGAAAGTAAGGTAGTTAAAGTTCGTGCAAATACATCATTAATGAAAATAAACACGAATAGACGAAAACTTATCGTTAAAAGACAAAGACTGTTGGCGCTGGATGAACAAACGAACAAATACACATCAGTTCGGGCGCGGACTGTTCACAAACCCACGTGAAAGGGAACGGAGGGCTGAAAGTGCATGGTTGGAAAAAAATTACACCAGACCAGTGCGAACTCGAGACAACTGGTTAATACTAGATAAAATGAGACAAAAATATCGAGATTAATATTAGATAAAGATATTCTGGAGATCATTATATAATGCCTGCAGGAAAAGTTCAAAATCTGACAAAATTACAGAAATAGACAAATCAACTGCTCATAGTGGGAGATTTTCAGACCATTCTTTTAGGCATTCACAAAAAAGGCAGCTAAACACTCAGTGAGTGTATAAATTAACCAGATCTCATAGACGTATATGAGACACTTCCTCCAACCAGTGGAGAACATACAGAGGACTTAGGCAAACTGAACTTACTCTTAGACATACAGCAATTCTTAACAAAATTCAGAAATGAATGTTGTTTAGATCACATGATGCAAACAGACTGCAATTAAGTTAGAAATCTGTAACAACAAGATAATTTTAAGACACAATGTAGGTCAATAAATTTAAAAATACACTTCAAATCGTCCCGTGAATCAAGGAAGAAACTAGACTGAGAATTAGAAAATTTTGTGAAGCTGACATTTAATGAAAATACTGTTCACAGAAGTTTGTGGATAGCTGATACTCGTTCTCGCTGGTGATGCCATGTGAAAATAGGGACCGTAAAATGCCAGCACTTCTGATTTTTTTCAAGGGATTCGGGGAACCTGGGATTTTTAAAGGGAAAATTTCTGATTTTTACAGTGTGTGTGCTCTCCCTTACTCTCCACCAGGACACTGGCAGGACACCTGTTTGCATTGTCCAATGTGGGAAGTGGAAAATCCCTGAAGGTTTATTGAATTGGAGAATGACATGATCACACTGGTGTGCTTTGAATCGCTCAAAGGCTAGTAATATTTTCTACATATATTACTGCTCATATATAAATATAATATAATATATATTTTATTTATATAAATTATATAATATATTTTACTCTTATAAAATATACAGATATAAAAAATATATATATTTCAAATAAAAATGAATCTGGCTTAATCCCTTACTGCCACAGTTGACATAAGATATATATGAATTGATTTTGGGTCTTTATAACTTTTTCTTGGGTGCACAGAATCCCTGCAGCTTTTGTAGCCCAGGAAATAAAGGAGGCCCCTGGTCCCAAGCCTCTGGAGATCGCTGTGACCATTGACCCTGTGCTTTGATCTGTTAGATTTTGGCAAGTAGTAGCACATAGTAAATACAGGTTGTTGTTGTAGTTATTTCTGAGCCTCATTATTAAAATAGATTTAAAAATACCAACATTGTGGTGTTGGTCTGAGGTTGTCCCAATCTTAGGATAGAAGTGATGACCAAAGGCTAGGGCCCCTTCTGAGTCTGTTGAATGGATGAATCAAGAAGCCAAGAAGACAGTCTTAGTGGAAGGTCTGGACTGGGAGGGCTGCCTCATTATAGGAACCTAGAGCCACAGCAGAGATGGTGAAGGAGGAAGAGGAGCAGCGGGAAGGCTAAGATGGGACGTTAGTCTTCCTGTCATTGCGATTTCAGTTTCAAATGTCATCTCAGAAAGGACTTCCCCCAACAGTCAGTTATGTCCCACACTGTCTTATTTAAATGATTTGGAACGGATTAGTTATAAACTGACGTTTTATTGTTCATGGATCTGTTTGCTATAGTTTGTGTTCTGCTAGAAGTGTCTCGCTCACTGCTGAATCTCCTGAACCCAGAGAGCGCTCTGCACAAACAGGCACTTCATAAATATTAGTTGCTGAGTGAGCGTCTACTTTGTGAACTTATGTACACTAGGGAAAGGAGAGTTCACCAATGTCTGCCTTCTGGAAAGATAGGAAATGCTGGTAGGGATGGACTAACGATGGTATTTACAATCCCTGTCTCCTCTTTAAATGCATCTGATATTTGAGGCCCTGCACCACAGTCTAAACCTCCTTTTGAAAAAGATTAGGATAGAGAGATTCTTCCTGGAAATTCTTTGTTTGACTGAGGCCCTTGCCTCCTTAGAGAACAAACCCTTACTTCAGAATTCAGGGAGACATCCAGATACAGTGATGCAGTTCTGGCTGCACACCAAATTCAACAAAATTTGGAGACGTGGGAGTCCTATACCATCCTTCCTTTGGGCTCGAATCAGAGGAAAATTGGTAACAATCTCCTTTTTTCCCCATTTGGTTGTACAGCTGAAACAAAATTTCCTCCCTTGCCCAAACCCTTAAATGCAGAAACGTGGTGTTAAAGCAGTTTTGACAGGGAGAAAAGCTAAATGTCCTCATTTCACGATGAAACCACTAATGCTGCCATAAACAGTGCATTCTATTGTTCAGATAAGTCTTGATTTCATATACATTTAACATTCCAGAGTGATTCTTCCTTCTAGTTCCACTTCATCCTTACAACATTCTTAGATGTAAATCTTCAGTCCTATTTTAGAGGATATGAAAGCTGTGACTCAGATGATTTCATGCTTCGCCCAGGGGCATTAAGCTACTTCTCAGAAGACCCAAATTCTATTCTTGGCTTTGTAATGTTCCAAGCTCCTATCTCCATCTGTGTTATCAATCTCAAAGGGAACTCTTCCCTAAGAGATTGGAAGCATCCCCAAATTAGAGCAATTAAAGCATGGGTTTAGAGAATGAAAAGAAATACTCTTGGATTACTAGCTTAGAGAGGCTGCCTTTTACACTTACCCAGGTGTGTACCGATGATCACCGACAACATTATATACAACAATTAACAAGTTATATTGTATAGGGGGCATTTAGATCAGTTAAAAGGGGATAATAGTGATACCGTATAATTGTGTTGCGCTTTCATCTTTCTAAAGAACTTCAGAATCTATTACTTCATTTAATCCTTACAAATTATGCCTTAAATTCCTATAATATGGTAGTTTTAGCAGATTCTAGAGTCAGGGGACTCTTAGCATTTGCAAACTTCAGCAGGAAGCCCATGCAGTTGCTGAGGGTAAAAAGGAAGTTGAGTTGCCCTTAAAAATACCTGGCAGCAAATTAAAAGTGGGGAGAGAAAAATCCTACATGCTTAAACACTCAGTTATCTGATTCCCTTGGGATTTCATAATCTGTTCAAAATAGTGAATGTTTTGGCATCAACTAAAAATGCAAGCTGTATTCATTAGAGCACAAGTGAAATATCAATGAGTGTTTTTGCTTTCACTTGTTGCTGGGATTAAGACCACACTAGTAATTAACTATAACTCATTTGCCATAGCAATTACCCACAATTACTCATAATCTCATGGCTCATGGGTAATGGAGCACACAACAACGTTGGCTCACACTGCCTGTTGGGTACTGACCTCCTGGGTGAGAGGTCATCCCAGGCATGAGGAGGGGTGTGCTTTCTGCAGATTCAGTGGGTCTGGTAGACAACATGTGAAAATAATTTACTAGAGATGCCATACCGGCATTATGCGCACAGGGAAAGCTCTTAAAATTTTCTTAAAGTGGAAGACTAGAAATAGTTTTGGGCTTGCTGTTGCTTGAAAAGTGTGCTCTGGAAAACAATATGGCGAACTTTCCTGGAAGTGCTCAATGCAGATCCAGTCTAGAATAGAAGCCGTGTGTCTGTTCTGGGTAGACAACCCCATGGGAGAAGGGAGCATGACTGAGCCAAGAGTTTCTTGGGATGGAACCTTTAGAGTCTCAGTCCATAGCCCTTTCAGAAGCAAATAGATACTCACGCATCATGTTGCCTTATTCTGCACAGAGCCTTAAAAGCCACTTGTAAGCAAAGCTCTTCCTAGCAGGGCGGCAGGTTGTACCACTGTGTTTCCAACAGTGTGTCAGATGGGAATGTGTTTATTTCAAGGCTTTAGTCTTTTCTTAGTAAGAGAGTGAATTACTCCCAAACTAGTTTGCATAGCTTGGATTTATATTCTACGTTATAGTGGTTAAGAGTAGAGATTTTTGGAGTGAGGTAAATATGTTCCAATCTTGGCTGTACTATATACCAGCTGGGCAAATTACTTGGTCTTTTGAGCCCATGTTTTCTTTTCTGCAAAATAGGTAAAATAATAAATACTACCTCATTAGTTTGTGAGAATTAAAGAGACTGTGTTAAAGCTCTTGCCATAGCACTTGGAATTAAGGCTACTATATGTCCTTGTTGTCATTATTAATGTGACTATTTTATAAAGTGATATGCATTGTCCAAGTTACTCCACACAATCATCCTGTGAATGTATCATCTGCATTCAACAAGTGAGAAATCTGAGCCCCAGGAGGGGTGTACGCTAGCCATGTTGAAGTTAACCCGATGAGTAGATGGAGCCGGAACTCAGAACTCTGGCTGATCAAGTCTTCTATTCAAAAGGCTCATTGATTTAAGATAATGGCATCAAAAATGAAGTCTGTACGGAAGAAGTCCAGCCATTGTTAATATAACAAGAAAGTTTGTGCAATATCCATGTAACCTGGCAGCCAAGGAGAGTGGCCTAGAATGCACATGCGTGAACAATGACAACCTCACTGCACTAACCAGTGGGGGCGGTAAACACCATTGAGTGAGCATGTGCACTGTGTGGCTGTCACATTCAAAATGACCGAGTGAGCAGAGCAACGAATCTGCATCAAATTTTGCATTAAGCTTGAGCATTCCTTCATGGACACTATTCAGATGATTCAGAAGGCTTTGGGGGATGATGCAGTGAGGCAGTGCAAACAGAAGTGTGGCATAAATACTTCAAAGGTGGTCGGGAATCTGTTGAAAGTGATCCATGTTCTGGAAGGCCTGCAACAAGCAGAACACCTGAGAATATAGAACATGTACGGGCTGCAGTCAACAAAGATTGTGTCACATTGTGCCTCGACTGACAGTACAAGAACAAGAAGGTGACCTGGGGATCCCCAAAACTGCTGTGTCTGAGATTTTGACACAGGATCTTGGCATGAAACGTGTTGTGGCAAAATTTGTTCTGCAGCTTCTGCTGCCAGAGCAGAAGGAACATTGTGCTACAGTTGCTAATGACTTGATTCGAACCGCTACCAATGAACCAGATTTCCTCAAGAAGGTCATAACTGGAGATGAATCATGAGTGTATGGCTATGATCCAGAAAAAAAGGCCCAGTTCTCCCAATGGAACTTGCCTGGTTCTCCACACCCGAAGAAGGCGTGGCAAAGTGGCAGCAAGATCAAGACCATGTTAACTGTGTTTTTTGATTGGGAAGGTGTTGTCCATCACGAGTATGCCCCTCCAGGCCAAACAATTAATAAGGGGTCCTACCCCAATGTTCTCTGTGGTTTGAGAGATGCAATATAGTGAGAATGGCCACAGCTATGGGCACCTGGTGATTGGCAGCTTCAGCACAACAATGTACAAACTCATGCGTCCCATCTCGTGCAGAGGTTTTTTTTGAAACATCAAATCACCCAGTGAACTCAGCCTCCTTCCAGCCCAGATTTGATGCCCTATGACTTCCAGCTTTTCACAAAACTAAAATCACCTTTGAAAGGGAAAAGATTTCAGGATGTTGATGAGATTCAGGAAAATACAACGGAGTAGCCAATGGTGACTCTAACAAAGGATTTTGCAGTGTTTTGAGCAGTGAAATACATGCTGGGAGAACTGTGTGAGGTCCCCAGGTGCCTACTTTGAAGGAGACTGAGGCATTGTTGCCTTGTATACAATGTTCCTTGTATCTTGTTCAATAAAAGTCTTTATTTTTCATACTACATGGCTGGATTCTTTCTGGACACACCTAGGGCGTATTCTGTTGTTGATCAGAGCTCTATGTGTTCTCCATATGGAATTGTCAAGGATGCAGTTTCCTTCCCTTTAGCTCCTTCAGCTCTGTCTACAACTTCTTACTTTTATTTATTTTTCTATTTATTAGTGGAACACTGTGGAAGGCAAAATAATGGCCCCACAGAATCTGTGCATACGTAAGGTTACTTGGCTGAGGAAAATTAGGTTGCAGACAGAATGAAAATTGCTAACCAGCTGACCTTAAAATAAGGAGGTTATCCTGGATTATTTGGGTAAACCCAGTGCAACCACAAGGACCCTCAAATGTGGAGGAAGTACTCCGGAGGGGAGAGTCAGAGGAGATGTGACAATGAAGAGATCAGAGGGATGCAATGTGAGGATGCCTCCTTTTTCTGGCTTTGAAGGAGGGCAAAGGGGCCATGGGCCAAGATTTATGGGCAGTCTCTAGAAACTAGAAAAGAGAAGGAAATGGATTCTTCTCCAGAGCTTCCAGAAATGAACACAGTTCTGATTTTTGCCCAGTGAGACCATGTTCAACTTCTACCCTACAAAACTGTGAGATAAATTTTTGTTGTTTAAATCTACCAAGTTTGTGGCAATTTGTTACAGCAATGATGGAAAACTAATATAAGCAATGTCTAGTTTGCTTGCATGTGTCAGAACTGGGGGTCAAATTCTAGTTAGTATGCGTCATAAGGGAAGGCGATGGAAAAGATTTGTAAACTACGTATGTGTTTAGTCACATTGGATTCCAGTTATAGCTGGCCCTATCCCCAACCTTTTGATGAAGTCTCCTACGAACAATGAAACCAGACATTTGATTAGAGCACTTAGATGCTAGATCTTCAACAATAGTTAAAGAGGTTCTTCTATTCAGATATTTTTAGGCATGTTAATTGATTATGTGCCGCAACTACCCTTTCTTGAGGGTTTATGATATGCTAGGCACTAAGATGAATATTATGAGTACATTTTATCATTTAACTCCTTTAAAGAACCTGTGAGGTAGACACCAATATTCCATTTTGTGGGTGAGAAAAATAAGGTTCAGAATCCACAGCCCCACAGGTAAAGTGTGGCAGAATTGGGAATTAAGTTCTGCTCATTTGATTCTAGAACTTGAGCTTTGAGGCTCTTCATTATACAACAGACCCTCAAATAACATTGTTTTATTCAACATTGCTTTAGTTCAATGTTGACGAGAAGAAAAATTGGTTCCCGGCTGTGGCCGTTTTCTGTTCGGAGTTTGCACATTCTCCCCATGTCTGCATGGGTTTTCTCCAGAGACTGGGGTTTCCTCCCACATCCCTAAGATGCACATGTGAGGTGAACTGGCCTGTCTAAATTGTCCCAGTGGGTGCAGGTGTGTGTGTGAGCATGCGTGTGAGTTTGCTCTGTGATGGAAAGGTGTCTTGTCTTGGATGAAGTCCTGGTTGCCAGGGGAGGCTTTGGTCACTCATGACCCTGAACTGAAATCACCAGGTTGGACAACAATGATCTGACTTGCTTTTATTCATCTTTCGTAAGTTTACATATAGCTCACATTTATTTCCATGTTTAATGTTGGAATGTTTTGCCTCTTTATTTAGAACTTGGGTGATGCTTCTGTGAACAGAAATAGGCCATAGGAACTTAACTCTTACGTATATCAATTAGCCTATTGATCGTGTTGAGTGAGAACTTGCTGTGTCCACATCCAGGAAAGGTGGCGTGTTCCTATGAACAGACCAGTGCATGCAGAAGTGGCTTCTCCACAGAGGAGCGAACAGCATGGAAGGACGAACTTGGTATTGAGAGTCCATCACACTCAGTTTTAGGTTCCAATTCTGCCTTTCATTACTTTGAAACTGGAACTTGATGTCTCTAAGCTTGAACTCTTTCATCCTTAAAATTCAAATGACTGTCCCTCCCACTCCTCACCTCACCCCACAATGTTTTATGATTTAAAGATGGTCTGTAAAATGCCATCTTGGTTGACGGTCACAGTTCTTATTTCTCTCTTGAACCCAAATAGTTATTAAATCTGTATGATTATTTAACAACCTGTATAATTGTTTTAAAGTCACCACAATATTCTAGTTCTTGCTTCTGATTGCTTTATATTTTGGAACTACAAATGTTTCTTTTGTGTTAATCTAGTTGTGGTTTCTATTTCATTTTTTCTCTTATAAGTTTAAAGCAATTAAAATTCTTGCTGAAGTATTAGGTTCTGGGATAATCAAATACCACTTCTCTTCTCAGGAAGCCTAACATTACATGGGGTGGGTTTAGGAGTGTAGTTTAGCACACAACACAGTCATTTGATGTAATAGAGAATTATGCCAGAAAAGTACAAAGTGTCAGAGAAAAGAAAGAACAAACCTTGTTGGGGATGGTCCCGGAAAGATTTAATAATGGAGTTGGTACTTGAGCAGAGCACTGGAGGATTTATAGTCTTTGCAAAGGCAGAGGTGGTTCACAAGGGGATGGGGCAGAAGAGGTGGCGTGATCTAAAGTATGGAAGGAATCAAAAGTTCTCAAGGTTAATTGGAGATGAGGGTCAAGTTCTGGGCTAGGAAGATAATAAGACCGAGGAGTTAAGCCTTGACTGGTGCTTAGGGAAGCAGCACCTGGTGGGCATGGGTAGGACAAGCTGGAGTGCTGGGGGAGGTAAGGAAGTGTGGATGAGGGTGAGAAGAATGAAGGGGAAACCAGTCAAGATGCTTCTATTTCAGTTTAGACCAGTATTTCTCCTCCTTTTTTTCTTTTTCTTTTTTCCATGAACATATGATTTATTTCCTTTGGGCAAATACCTAGAAGTAGAATGGCTGAATCATATGGTAGATGTATACTTAAGTTTTTTAGTAAACTAACAAATAGTATTCTACGGTGCTGCAATTTTACTTTTCTAAGCAGATGAATATGAGTTTGAGTTCTGCACATCCTTGTCAACACTTAGAATGGTCAGTCTTTTTAACTTCTTCACTTGTATAGGTGCGTAATGGCATCTCATTATTGTTTTAATTTGCATTTCCCTTATGACTAATGCTGAACATCTTTTCATGTGGTTTTAGGCCATCATATACTTCCTTTAGTGAGGTGTCTGTTTAAATATTTTTTACCTTTTTAAATTGGGTTGTTTGCTTGTTGTGGTGTTTTGAGAGTTCTTTTTTTAAAGTATATTTTATTGATTATGCTATTACAACTGTCTCATTTTTTATCCCCTTTATGCCCCTCCACCCTGCAACCCCTTTCCCTTCAGCATTCCCCCACCTTAGTTCCCCTGGATGACTCTGTCCAGCAAAGCTACCATTTAGAATGGAAGGGCAGATAAAGTACTTCCCAGATAAGGTCAAGTTAAAGGAGTTCATCATCACCAAGCTCTTATTATATAAAATGTTAAAGGGACTTATCTAAGAAAAAGAAGATCAAAACTATGAACAATAAAATGACAACAAACTAACACCTATCAGCAACTGAGCCTAAAAACAAAAACAAACTATGCAAACAACCAGAACAGGAACAGAATCATAGAAATGGGGATCATAATCAGGGTTATTAGCTGGGAAGGGGAGAGGGAAAATTGGGGGAAAAGGTACAGGGAATAAGAAGCATAGATGGTAGGTACAAAATAGATGGGGAGGCTAAGAATAGTATGAAAAGTGGAGAAGCCAAAGAACTTTTATGTACGACTCATGGGCATCTCCTCCTTTTTCTCATTATCACTGTGCTAAGAAGCCTTTGTAGACTTTCCCCCTAACCACCTCCTCCATGACATTTTTAATCCTACAGATATACTATGTCTCTTTATATATTGTATGTATATTTGTACTTTAAATTTAAATTTTTTTTTGAAAAATATATTTTGGGTCTTGGGGGGATTCTCTCATCTCTGCCATGATCCAATTTTCACCCACCTTGGGGTGAGGCCTGTTGAGAATGCATGGTATAGCAGAGGTGAGGAGAATCTGAGTTAGAGTTTGGTGATGACAGGGGACATGGAAGGTGAACAGAAATGGGAGGGCTTCAAGGAAGTACAGGTGACAACTCTTGCAAAAGGGAAGGATGTGGAGGGAAGATAGAAGAGGACATGGGGGAGAATACTCATGCATGATGCTCTTCCATCTCTCTACATTTTCCCTGCGTGTGATGACCTTCCATCTCAGAGGCTGGGGGTGGGTACCCACCTTAGGCAGGAAACTGACAGGTAATTCCCTAGAATTTGCAGAACTTCACCTTCTGCTTTTGCAAAGACGGGAATGGCTGTGCCTATCCCACATACCTACTTATTGATTCTGCCTCATTTTGTAGTCATGGGCTAGGCTAATGGCCTAGGTTTTTGGAGGACTTCTTAGAACTATTAGTCAGAGTTCAGTTTTCTTCCAAGCCCTGAGGGAATCTTACCTGGAACTAGCTCAGATCTCTGCCTGGAAGGAGTGCCCTGCCTCACTTTATAGGAGGGAGCATTTGTGGCAATTTCCCACGGGCCCTGCTTGTGTTGGGGTGTGGATGACTAAATGATATCCTTGCTATCCTATCCTTGGTCTAGAATGCTCTTAGAACATTGAAGCTGACCCACACTAATAAAAATAAAGTGTTGGAATGTGTTTTAATTATTCAGATTAAGGGAGAGAGGCAGCAGATTGTTTTCTTTTTTTTTTTTTTTTTCATATATGATGTTGCAGCTGTAGTAAGCACACAGATTTGTAGGATAATTAGCCAGAGAATGTTCTGAACAATAGGAAAATTGCTGGTCTGGAAGAGAAATGCGCCATAAATCTAATATAGACTTAATTAAACTTGAATGCAGGAAGCATTTCTTGTACATTTTGTTTAAAGCTGATCCTCTATACTTCTGAAATTGGGTAATTCAATTGTTTTGTTAGTGAGAAAATGTGGTACGGCAGGTAAGAAGCTTGTTAGACTAAGTGTTGAAGATCTGGTTTCTCCTTTTGGCCTTGTCATTTACCAGCTGTTTGATTTTGCATTCAGGCATATACATTTTCTCACTTTTAAACAAGACCCTAAGACTTTTCCTACCTGCCTCACTGATTGTGGTAGAGGCTGCGTGGGTGTCAAAGGAAACTTTTCTTTTGATTCAGTTTCCTCCAAGGTCCCCAAAGCCAAAAACAACTGGGACCAAACCCGCTCTCTGGAGCCTTCATAACAGGTTGTGCAGGCAGCTTTTGAGTATAGAAGGGAAGGCTAGAGAATTGAAGAGCCCAACGGGGACTTCTTTGGTGAGGGTTGTTGTTGGCAGGCTGGACATTTCTCCCACTCATGGTGGAGGCAGGAAGTCCCCCAAGTATAGAGGTAATCAAGAGAACCACCTAGAACGCTTCACCCATACTCTTTGGAGTTTGGGACTAGTATTTTATTTACACCTGAACTAAATATTTATAGGCTGTGGCTAAAGCTGCCCCAATGGCAGAGAAAGGAGACAGGGCTGGTGTGGGAGGGATCTGCATTCCCACTGTGGGCACAAAGGTATATGCTTCCCTGGGCCCCTTGAGGAGCTTGTTGAAGGTGTTGGCCCTGAGGAAGCCAGGATTGAGGGCTGAATGCCAGGGGCTGAGGGAGTGATAAGAGGGTCATTGCTCACCTGCTCTGCCCAGAGCTGCCTGGGTTATGCTCAGTGGATGGTGTTCCCTTTCACTCTCAAAACCAAATGTAACTGTTCAAGAAAGGTGTCTCACTTGGGCTACTTCCAAATTTTGGCTATTGTAAGTAACACTGAGAAAAGAGAACCCTTGTGCACTGTTGGTGGGAATGCAGTTGGTACAGCCACTGTGGAAAGCAGTATGGAGTTACCTCAAAAAAAAATAAAAGTGGATCTGCCTTATGACCCAGCAGTTTCAGAAGAAATCTGAAACACTGATTTGAAAGAATATATATACCCCTATGAGTCCTGACTCCTTTTTATTGGAAAATGGTACATAGAAACCAAGATCTGGCATCTGGGTGTGTTCAGATTACTACGAGAGTGTCATTACTCCTAGGTTTTCTCAGTAGGCAGAACTAAGAAACACACACACACACACACATTTTGGTATCTATCCACATATATATAAGTTCATAAGTTCATACCTCTGATTCCAATCTGCCACAGAATTCAGTCTATTCTCTACCTTTCCTTTAACTTCTTCCTTCAACAGTGAGAAATCTGGCTTTTGTTATCTAGAATATATTTATTTATCAAAGAATAAAGTAAATAGTTGCAGATATATGCTATATGAAAAACCTTTGTAGCAAAAGCTTTCACACTGCTCTCCATGTGGCAGGATTTCTCAGCCTCTGTTTCTCACACGCATTATACATGCAAGCAGCCTCCAGTCCCTCCTCTTTCTCACTGAGCCTCCCGCCTGGCAGCCTCATAGCTTTTGGCATGTTGAAGGCTGTAGTATAGTTTATGTCATGGGCCACAGCACAGCTGCCTGGCATCCCTGCATGCTGTCCTGAAAATAGAAATGTTGTCATTTTGTGTCTGAAAAAGGTCAGATATAAGGAGGGGCTCTCACTATGGTCATCACCCAGATTTAACCACACACTTATGGGGAATTCTGTCTTCTTTCCCTGATTCGCCCATGCTACCAGACAAACCCTTCAGCAGGAGCTGATGTGGAGAGTAGAGGTCTAGCACACCCCTCCTGGTGGGTTTCATATAACTGTTAGTAACATTTCATTAGCAATATCCTAGACAACAGGCATGGTTGGAGCTGCCAAGGTAAGCCAGGACTGTTCTGGGTGAACTGCTGTAAGATCAGTCTAATAATAAGAACTTTGTCTCCTAATCTTCACCTCACTCCATACTTGGGGCAGCCACAGGGAGTAGAGGGAGCAGAGGGGAAGGAGAGAAAGAGCAAGGTAAAAAAAAAATAACAGAATTCATCACATCTTTTTCATCTCTTCAGACTTCTAAGCTTAAACCAGCTTGGTAGCCCAAGATGAAGAAAGGGATATATTTTAAGTTAGATGAGATCTTGGCATTTTGATTTTACATTTTACTGGCTTTTTGAAACTTGAAAAATTACTAAGAATATTATGGAATCTTCCTGGTATTTTTATCTATGGAGAGAAAAGTGATTTGACAAAATTTGTTTGAAAGTGTTTTGCAAATGATAATGAGCAACATGCCCTACTTCCTTATTCTAAGATGCTGCCTCCTTTCCTCAAATACACACACACACACACACACACACACACATATACATACATAGTGTGTGTATATATAATTTTCTTAAATTGGGGTACATTTTAACATTAATGAGTATATTTATGTAGGTGATTCCTTCCTTCCTTCCTTCCTTCCTTCCTTCCTTCCTTCCTTCCTTCCTTCCTTCCTTCCTCCTTCCTCCTTTCTTTCCTTCTGAATAGCTGCTATTAAATTCATAATATATCTTACAATCAGAACTGAGGAATTACTGCAGTTTCTCCTGTGTAACCCAGTAGTTCTGCTTTGAGTATGAGATTTTCCCAATGGAGAGTGCTTCTTAAGAATATATGGTGAAACATAAAAGTATTCTCTAATTTCTTTTGTACTGCCAGGCTACCAATCTCATACCAAGCTAAGAAATGGAAAGCTACATTTCTTTATCTTTGGACTTATCTAAAGAGAGATTTTACCTTTTACACAAAACACTTTGCTGTAATTTATTTTCCTTTTTCAGTATGGCCCCAGAAAGAAAAAGAGCAGGTCATTTCTGTAGGAAAATTGGAACCAACCCAACTACCTATCTATTAACTTTGCCTTTTCTGGTTTTCTTCTACTTCTTTTTTTCTTAAAAAAAATTTTTTTTTTGTACAATGAATGACAGGATCAGATTGAAGTTCTTCAAATCTGAAAGACAAAACAAAACAATTACAATGACAACCACCACAAAATATTCTCTTTCTGGACAAGCTACATATTTCATACAAGTTTCTAATTTATGTGATTTTGAAAAAGAGATTTAGAGAGTCCTGGAAAGGTGGAGTTTCTAATGGAAAGGCTGACAGATTCTTAACTACAAGCATGTTGCCAGGCGCCACCATAATAAAAGGTGGCAAGCGTCCAGGAGTGCTCGCGGCTGCATGCCTGAACTTTATTAAACATCTAACTATAGTTTGCAGGCTCTGGCCAGCTTGTAACTTATTTCTGGCTGACACATTCCAGCTCATAATTAGTGTAGTACTTATGTGGTCCTCACTTTTTAATTCTTTTCCTGTAAAACAGGACGGTTTCAAGAGACAAAGATGCACTTCACTTGGCAACTGCAGAAATCCACGAGGTGGCTTCTCGGGGCCCTTATGCTGGCTGAGACCTATGGAGGAGGGAATTAAGATGAGGTCTCTTCTTCTGTCTTCTCCCCAAAGCAGCATTGAGATTTCCAGATTTTATTTCAGACTCTCTTGTCAGTCTCTCTCCTTATAAAATCTTGTATTTATAGAAAACTGACCACTATTCTTTTTCGATCGTACTCTTCATGGACAAATGTAGAAAGGAGCAGCTTGTCAAATGGAATGATCAGGATGTACACAGATCAGACGTTTCAATAATGGGTCTGCAACTAGCACAGGTGACATTTGTCATTATTTCCTGTAACTTCTGCTGTGGATTAGTAGTGTGTGTGTGTGTGTGTTTACAGGCTTGTGTTTAGTTGAGGTGGAACTACATTTCCCAGAATTCTCCACCTGCAGAGCTCCAGGCTGGCGAGAGCCTCAGATGTGGGAGGCAGAGGTGGCATGCTGCTGTGCTCTTTTCACCCCGGAAGCTTGGTGCTGAGCTTTGGTACTGCTGCCGCTCTCACATGTGCCTGCTCATCTACCTGGGTTACCCTTCAGCTTCTTCAACTTCTGGGCCAAGTGTGTATTTCGGTCTGTGGCAAAAGGCACCAAAATCACATCATTTAATTTGAATTTTTGGAGAGATCAATGTGGACTTCAGTCCATCCTCAGGCTTGCAGATCATTGTCAGGGATTCCAGTTTGTCCTTCTCTCTCCTACTTCACCTTTATTTTTATTTTTCAGCTGCTTTCCCTGCTGACTTTAGAGCCAGTGCCCCACACAACAACAGCCTGACGTGGACTATTTAATAATTCCCCATGATGGTGTATGGTCAAATTTCAATAACGAACGCCTTGTTTTTTATCACTCTTGGCAATTCTGCTCCTCTGATCACACTCTGCCTGATACAGGTGCACAGCTCTTAGCAAGTTGGCTCTAGAAGAGTGTCCAGGAAGTAGTCAATCCATTTTTGTCACTGAGGCAGACAGAGCAGGCTTTTTTATTCTGCTTACAGCTGAGGAAGCTATGGGCAGAGAGATTCAGTGACCTGACATGGTCAGGGAATAGCAGAGACAGGATTGAAACTCAGACCTTTGAGGCCACACCCAGTCAGCCCTGAGTGGGAACCGCATATAAGATGAAGTAAAAGAGGTAACATATTGAAAAGTGCTTGGTGTCACAAGAAGTCAGGGTCACAAAACCAGATGCCACTTTCCATCCACCTGTTTTTTTAAGTTTAATATGAGTAGGAGTCTTCTCCAGGATAAGAGGGATCTCTCATGAATTCCTGATATCAACCAGGGTAGGTACTTTGGAGAATATTTTGGTATTTATTAAAATTTAAAGGATTTATATCCATGACCAAGCAAATTCATTTTGCATTATCTCCCCCAGCATACATTTCCATATGTCCACAAGGAGGCACGGCAGTGAAGTTCAGCAGAATAAATGACAGTTCATTAATATGGGTCTGACTAAAAGCATGATGGTAGATCTCTAGTGCACGGAATGAGGTAGATCTCTACGCACTGATGTTGGAAGATCTTCATTGATATTGTGGAATGAACAAGAAGCAAATCACAGAATGAGATGTTTAACAGATTACAATTTATGTGAAAATATATAAATAAAACAGAGCCATAAATTTTCCACGAGAAAATATATGTAAGTAAAAGCATTTTTAAGAATTGGCAAGCTAATAATGATGAGTAGAAGAGATGGGGAGGAAACTGGGGCTGAGAGTGACAAAGCTGAGTTTAATTTATGATGCTTAATTCTTTTTACAAAGAAAACATATTCATGTATTAATTGCACAGTTAATTTTTTGTTTAAAAATAAAGATGATATATCTGAAAGGTGGCCTCACTGAGTATTAAGAGAGGAATGGTATGTTTGACATAATTTAGTACACACTTTTCATTTTATACACAAGGAAATTGGGGCTCAGAGATATGCAGTGATTGTCTAAAGGCAGAATCCACTAAAATTTTGAAATCAGAATTGTCCCAGAAAATTTGCTACTAGAGTTTCTGACATTTTTGATGAATAATCTCTGAAATACTCTGATGGAACCAGAGTTTATTCAGGGCTGCTATTGTGAGGACCATGAGCAAATGAGATCCAGCTTCAGTATCCATGTGTTGGCATTTTAATCATTTTGCCCGAGGACCCTGTTGAGATAATGCCAACACCACACTGTCATCTCTGAGTCTTACAATCTACCACTAACTCTAGAATTTTTACTGATGTCTTCAATCTTCATTGCCTCTGTAACTTTCTGTGTGGCATGTTCAAAACCACTTTGGTGTGTGCCCTTCTTCAAGAAGGGCCATATTTGCCATATCCCTGGAGGACAGAACAAAGCCATTCTTTAAATCAGCAGAAATATGCTTATGGTAAATTCTGAGTTCATGTGTTCTGATGCCCCAGGAAGGAGAAAATCTAGGTCTGTTTCTCCAGATATAATTGCATCTGACTTCTCAAAGTTGGGAAATTGCACAGAACATTTCAACAGGTGTAAGTCTCTTCAGCCCATGCCTAATTTCAGCCAGCTTGCAGAGCTTTTCTTGATTCACAGAATCTCACAGTGCCCTAACTTTTACTCTTTATTTAAGTCCTATACATCGCATCCCTAATTCTAAGGTCTTAACCCCTGATCCTCACCCATCTCTCTACCTTAGGTACTCCACTACACATCATTGGAATGACCACATTTGTATTACAATCTTCTACTTTGTGTTTTTTTCCTTCATTCTGCTGTGAGCAGGGGCACAGTGTGGGCAGCTGGGGCTGATGGGAACCAGACTCAGACATGTGGCCTCCCTCTGACTACCATCTCGGTGGGTCTCCGGATCTTCTGTCACTGTCTTTGCCACACTATCTTTTTATCATAGTTCCAACCCCAACCACACAATATGGTGTCGGAACACTTTTGTTCAGAGATAACAATGACTTTTCTTGTTGCTTCCCCTTCCCCTCCCTAGCCTCCCAGCAGCCTCCGCATCTTGCACAGCAAAGTCTTTCCAGGGCGACTGTTTCCCCCTCTACCACCCTTTCTTCGAGAAGAGTGAACACCCTCATGACTGCTTCCAGAAGCAACTGTACGCCTCTCCTGTGAATCTGAGCCCTTCTTTTCAAACATGGTTCCGTGACGCAGAAGTAAAGGCACTCTGGCAATTGCAGCTGCCTACAGTACTCATAAAATATTTGATTCCATTACATATTTTCATAACTTTCACTCTTCTCCCCAGCAAATGTAAGTACTTATTTTTTTCTGTACCTTGGTACCCTAGTGTGTGGTATTATATACTACATGCCATTTTATCCTCTGAAAATTCGGAGAAGCGGAATTTCAGGGCCTTCATTTCATCACTTTGCTAAATCTCAGATGAGCCCGGATCTGAGGTCGTCCAGCAACCAGTGTCCCCTCCAAGTCTTATTCATTTTAAGCTGACATTTCCGATCTTTGGTTCAATAAGTATCAACACACACCACAGATGTTACTCGTATTCTCTAACCTACTGAAAAGAAAAGTACTCAAGCCTGCTGTGTCACTGGAACTGAAGTAAGCATTGGCGACAAGCATGGAAGGAGTGACTGGCCTGCTGGTTTAATATTTTTCCATTTCGGGCTCCTGCTGTGAATCATGTGAATCATCTAACATGAAAATGTCATGCTCCCCTTGAGGTTTCTCTGCTAATTATCCAGTGAGTTTTGCCTTCACAGTTTTATGTTTAATGTGACTGTGTGTGCATGTGATTTCCCCCGATCTTTATTGAGGATCACCAACAAATAAAACCTGTATGTTTTTAAAGCATACAACTTGACATTTTGATACACATGTAATTGTGGAATAATCACCACAATCAAGCTAATGAGCATTCTCAACACCATTTTCTTCTTGTTTTTTTTCTCATGGTGGAAACACTTAAGATCTACCCTCTTAGCAAATGTCTAGTATTCAGCACAGTATTGTTAACTATAGGTTACATTGCTGTACATTCGACCTCTAGAACGGAAACTTTTACCAACATGTCTTCTTTTCCCCCTCCTCCATGCCCTTGGCAATCACTGATCTACTCTCTGCTTCTGTGAGTTTGACTATTTTAGATTCCGTATATAAGTGAAGTCACTCAGTGTCTGTTTTTCTGTGCCTGGCTTATTTCACTCACCGTAATGTTCTTCAGGTTCACCCATGTTGTTGTAAATGGCAGAATTTCCTTATCTTTTTGAAAGGCTGAACAATGTTCTATAATTTTGTAAATGTCAAGGGTTCCATTGCTTAATTCTTGGAGACAGATATATATATATATATATTTAAATGGGGCTCCTGATCTCTTATCTACTCACCTTGGTCTTCTGAGGTTTGATTCACAATGTTCACAAGAAAGAGAAATTCCATCAATGGTATGAATGGATATGATATTCTGTAGGGAGATGATGGAGAAAGAAGAAAGTGAGTTGACATTTGATCAGAAGTAACTATCCTATAGCTAATCAAAATAATATAAAATGTATGAGCTTATCCTGTGTGCTTGGTATTTTGGGAATAAAAACTATGAATAAACAGTGGTCCTATTCCTAGCGAGGAGAAGTTCACATGCACTTGATGAAAATCAGCAGCACCAGGTTGTCTTACCACACTGCTGGGTTCTGTACTGGTGGCATCGAGGGAGTGGGCCATGCTGGGCAGGAGCGCTGGCAGGACAAAGAATCTCTATGCTGGGCTCACAAGCTCAGGCAGGATTCAGGATCCCCCCATTCTTAAGATGACTGTATGGGCTGATATTCTCTCTGTAAATATGTTCTAAACGGAGATGAGAGAAATGAATCAAATAGATTTAGAAGATTTCACATTTCATAGTACCCTTCCTGAAGGGTAAAAAATCTCTTATAAATAATGTGATGAATAATATAAAAGGCACCAGCATTACATTTTATTTTATTAGTTTGAGTTGATTTTTGTTGATTAATTAGAGGGAAAATAATCCTCTAGTCTTGCTTGAATTGCCTGAATATTTTAGGGAGCGATCTAACTTTCCATTTCCTTTCATGCTCTGCACATGTGGCATTGACAAACTATACATGTATATTCTCTGCAGTAAAAACTCTATGAGTGCTTGGCTTTTAAGAGACCCTGAGATTTAGGAGTCAGAGCTTGGCTTTGAGTCTGGGCCTGCTGCATAGTAAGCAGATGGCCTTAGAGAAGTGACTGATTGACTGGCTCCTCTGACTAGGAAGACGTGTTAGTTGAGATGACCTCCAAGTTCCTATTATAAGATCTTGGGATATTCTTTATGAACCCGGGAATTTTTATCTCTCCTTAATTTAAAGAAGAGAAAGGCTGGCTAGTGAACATAAATGATACTTATTCTTCAGTTTAATGAAATAGGTGAATTCCTTTTTATTTGTTTCAGCACCCTTTCCAAGGAGGGCTAAGACTCGTTCAACGAGGGTTTTTTTTACCCATCCTGATAAAGTGTATGAAGAGCAGAGAGGGTAGGATAGGCTAGGAGGGGAGAAGGAGAAGGAGTTCATATGTGTTTGTTGAGTAAACCAAACTGATAGAAAACTGGGTCTAAGTCCTAGGTACCATTTTCAGCCTACAGTCAGAGAATGTGCTCAAGAGGTGAAACTGGTGACTCAGTCTCATAGAGAATTTCACAAGGAAACCTCTCACATGCTGAAGTCAGATATAACACTCATTCACAATTTAGTGTTGTGGAGATTAAAGCCAAGTTTATGTGCAGAACATATCATAGGGCCCGGAGCTAAAGGACAGGGAACTACTGTCCCAAAATAGATTGTGAAATATTATTGTCTCTGAATACAAGCAGGCAGAAATGCATTTGGTTTGGAATGAGCTAAAAATATTTTGGGGTCATTTGAGTCATAGTCATTTCCTTCACACATTGATAAAAATTCTATGAACAGTGGGATGTCATCCAATCTGATGAGTGCGCCTGACATTATTTCAATTAACAACTTCAGTTGTCCTATAGGAAGAATTCTCTCCAAAGCCCTTGTCCCCGAGAGAGATATTAAGAACCTACGGAGAGCTGAGGGAATGCAGACCAAGGTGGGCTTTTCTAATCTGTCGCATGGATCGGTGATAACTGCTTTGGAACCTGGAATTTCACCTTTGCTCCTCCCAAATATTTTCTGCACTGTCTGTTTACAGCTTCTTGAAATTTCTTTCCCCGTGACTTCCTTTCATTTTACAATTTAAAAATGGGATATGAGAGACAAGTATTTCTATAGATGTAGCACCTTGACTGAAGTTGTTACTGAAGAGTAAGTGACTAGTAGAAACAGTTGTTCTCAAGGAGTGGATTTCAATGGGATAGCTGGGGAAGGTCATATGAAGAAGGCACAGCCTACCCAGGAGAGTGGAGGAGATGCAGCGTAGAGCAAGGCTGGAGCTGGGCTGCAGAGAGACAAATGTCACTTATTTTGCTTTTTGCATAAAACTTAATTTTAGCTAATCTAGGAAATTTAGATAATTATTAGGTTTTTACCAAAAGCCAGGTCTTCATTACTGACTTTTAAGGATGAGAATGGTCAAGAGAGTCTTTGTGGAGGAAGCAGACTTGGGCTGGTTATAAAAGAAGGGGAGTTTAGGAAAGGAGCCCATGAGTCAGAAGCTGGTGCCTTCCCTCAGCTCTCTCTTAGTGTCTCTGATTGGTGGGACTCACTCTTCTTACCTTGGTTTGAGTATACTTAATTTATCTGGCACTCCCATGTCAAGTGTATGTGTGCTCACACATATGTGAGTGTGTGTATACATTTGAAAGTGTGTGTAGGAGTGTGTGTGTGTGTGATAAGGCACTCTTTACTCTTTGGAACTAAAAACTATTTTGGGGGAGCTTACTAATTTTTCAACTCTAGCAGTTGTTGCATGGCCTTGTCGCATGGTCTCAGCTCTTTGGAGGTGAACATTTTCATTTGATATCAAGCATTTGCCATATTGGTCCTGCAGACAAATGCCTCTAGAATCTTTGTAGCAGTGGTACATGCTCAGCTCAGTCCATCATTTACCGAGGGCCTCCTCCATGCCAAATGCTGAGTGAGGCCGTCTCAACAAAACTGGGTAATTTACATGACTTGCCTTCAAGGAGCACTTCTGTAACCAAATGAAGCTTCATGTGTCAGCTTATTCTGCACTTTCAAAATCTGACATACGCTTTATGTTAGGTCTTTCCGCTTCCTGAAAGACCAGTTGCACATTAGCTTACTCACGTACAATCCAGGCTCACAACCTAATCCAGAGAGATTCCACACTGTTTTCAATGAGCTGCATCGCAAGGACAGCACGCAGAAGTTGGAGGTGCTGGAGTCAAGAGCTGGGTTTTATTATAAATCTCAAGTGGTCATGGATGGCTGGAGCCTTTGAGAGGACACAGAAAAGAAAGCATTTTGACGATAAAGTCTCAGGAATAAAAATCCAAGAGGAGAAATAAATGGGGAAGGCATCCTGGGGAGATAAATAGTACTTTCTAGAGTGTGTTTTCTTCAAGGCAGATTCCTGTTTTACTGCTTATAGTAGTAATCTCCGTGAGAAATTTCAGGCTTGAAGATATGGTTTGTGGAGTGAATCTGATTTGTGAAATGCTACATCCTTGGCATCTGCATGCTGGGGCAGGGGGCTGAGTGGCCTCTCCAGAGCACAATATTCTTTTATTTGCCTAAAACATAGCCTCTTTCCTCCTCCAATTTTTCCAGAAGCTTTCCTTTAGCAAATGTGTTCTTAAGCACCAAATGATGTACCTGGAACTATGGTAAGCAAAGGTGATACAACGGTGAGCAAGATATAAGCAAGAAAAACATGAGGTAAATGATTAGCAAGTAATTCACTGATTTTACTTGCAATAAATATTATGAATGTTAGGAAGGAAAAATACCCCAAAGTACATACATATTTTGGCCACCATAGTGTGACGATGGAAACTTTCCTGTGTCCTGAGTTCCAGACCTAGGTTTGTCTGTGTTGACTGTGAGCAGGATTTGGTCACGATGAGCTTGGACGAGAAGGACTCCCGCCACTGCTGTTCCTTTGGACCTGTGTTTTTCTCCATCTCTATCTTCTTCAGTCACTCCCACTTTTCTCCTCTTAGTCCTGCACAGACTGTGACCTCCTTTAGGTCAGGGATTATGGTTTTCTTTCTGAGTACCAATGCTCTACACAGTGAATGGTACATAGCAAGTGCCAAATAATATTGGTTTAATTGAACTGCAGACCTCTTGCTGCTTTTCTACTTTCAAATATGGACTTCAGCCGGGCAGAGGGCCTGTGGTTCTTACCTGGGTGTTAGTCTTCGTTAAGGCCCTGCATTGAACATTCCTCACCATGAGGTCTGGCTCAGGCAGGTGCTGAAAGGTGAATGATGGCTGCTTGAGTGAGGGAGAAGTTTTCTGCTCCGAGCAATCCCCGTCCTTTATAGGATGATGTAGGATTTATGCAGGTCTTTTCTCCCAGGCAGTCAAGGGATGTGAAATATTTGGATGTCAACTTTACTCCTGAAGGGTTTCAGAATCAGACTGATGATTGTATCTCAGCCAGCACCTTTTAGATTCTCTCTGATGAGTCCCCAACATGTTCAGGTGGAAGGCCTCAGTGTTTCATAGAAAACACAATGTAATACAATCTTTTTTTTGAGGATTTACTGTAATTTATTGAGTAAATCCTCAATAAATCCTTCTCTCCTTACCCTGGTAGTCTCTAGGTCACTTTTTCCACTTGTAGGTCTCCTGTGCCAGCCTCAGGAAGATGGCTAGGGGCAGGGCAATGAATACTGCTCAGTGAGACCTATAAGGTGGTTGTAACTATCCTCCTCATGCTGCATAAACACAGCCTGCAGTTTCAGCTCCTCATAGAGCACCTTCACCCGGGCTACCTCCTCAGATTCTTTCTGCCCATAGTTCCCCTGCATGATCTGGCACTGTTCTGCAGAGGCCCATTGCAGATACTGAACCACCGGCCAGCTGCATTTGTTGCCCTGGATGTCAGTGCCAACCTTGCCCTTCATACTGGAGTCCCCAAAGAGGTCAAGGTAATCATCCTGAATCTGAAGGAGCTCCCCCATCTCCAGCAGGATCTTCTTGTCATTGGTATGTCCCTTCCCCCATCAATGTTTGCCATATATGTGGCAGCAGCTATGGGAAGATAGAAGGAGTAGAAAGCTGTCTTGTACTTGACAGTAGATTTGTACCTCTTTTCAGTGAATTTGCCAAGATCCATGTTGCCTTGTGGGGCTGTGATGAGGTCCAGGGTCTGTCCAAGCTCAGCCTGATGGCAACTCTGCAGGAAGAGCTCGATCAGGTTCAAGTAATAGGACTGCTCCCAGCAGTAGAGCTTCAGCAGTTGGTAGACACATGCTTCCAGAAGCACAGCATCATTAATGACACCCAAACCTATGCCTGGCTTCTGACACCAGCAGATCTGTCCCCATCAGGTGAGGGATGAATCCATAATGCCATCTGACACTGGGAAGAAAGCTTGGAGCAGTTCCACACACCAGCCCACAGTTCTGACCCGCTGGAGAGCGTCAGCATCCAGCTTTCTTGGTTCCACCAGATCCTGCAATGTTACCAGCACCGTCATACCCTGCTGGCACTTGCCTCCAATGACAGTGTACTCCAGGACCTCCTTGAGATGGGCAATAGCACCTCCTCTTTCTGGATGCCCCATGTCATCCTCACTCAGCACTGTGACAATCTGGGAGAAGTGCTGGATCGAATTCTGCATTTTTTTTTTTTGTCAAAATATCCAATTTCTGGTCTCCATTCATTCTGAGGGAGGAGTAAAGTACTCTGTTGCTGGATGTGGGTTCTTGGCCCTGTAATACAATCTTAACTCTACGTCCCCCCAGCAGCCGTCCTGGAGACTTCCCAGACATGAACCTTAGGCACAGCCCGGAGCTGCTGGCATGGAGCGTGTGGGGTGAATGAACAATGGGCAGCCAGCTATTTCACTCGTGCCGCCACAAGACTTTCAAACCAAGATGGATGCAAACTAGACAGAATTATTTTAAAAAAACTTGCATGGATACACACTATGGATTTGAGTTAACTTACTGAATGGCCACTATGAATCCAGTACAAAGGAAGTTCAAGGTGTTGTTTTGGACTTCAGAGGAGAGAGGCTACTTCACTTTAACTCAATTTCAGACACACATGATCCAGTCTGGTGTGATACAGACTCAGTCCTTTAGTGAAAAGGGAGGTCAGTGTACACAGAGGCCTGGGGAAAAGAAATTGATTTAAGGTACTAGACCGGGAGACACAGCTCTGTTTCCTTCTGAATGGATCCACAGTGGTGCTGGAACACCATCTGGAGAAATGCAGCCCCAGGAGCAATAGCATGCTGTAATGCATTTGATTAAAAAGAGGAAGAAAAAGCCATGGTGTGTGTGATTCTCATGCTAGGAATGGGGAGCAGGCAGCCTGCAAGTCGTGGTCCGTGGAGATTTCGCCTGGATTACTTTAAAAGCACTTTTGCAGAGCCAAGCAAATGAAAGTCATGTGTTTATTCATCAAGGAGACCTTCTCTTGGGAATATTTTATTTGCAGTTGTACAAAGAGACAAAACCTTCACATTTTTAATCTTCCAGGCAAGGACTTTTAAGCACTGGAAAAGCAGTGACTGGAAGAATGAGTTTGGATGTCTCAGAAATCCTGATAAAGTTCAGGAACTTGTCCAGGCTCTTTGAACTTTCTGGCTGTGTCCTATTGGACTCTCTGTTTGTGCTAGCAAGTTCACTTGCAGACACAGTGTTTTTATCAAGGGCTTGGCCCCAGAAAAGCAAAGGTAACAAACACTGAGGCACTTAGTTTTGAGTGTGGGATGTCCGAATATCCCTGTATTTCCTCAAGCTTCAGTGGGAGTTTGAGACATGCTGGGTTATTTATTTCATCTGGGGTGTCGCGGTCCCGTCCGGCAGGACTGCATGTTGTGGATGCTTGTCCTATGTCTCCGGACATGTGGACTAAAGGAATCCAGTGGTGAAAAAGGGGATGTCTAGCCACTCTCTAAGTGAAAGAGCGCTAGCTAGCTTGGCCGCTCACAGTAAGAGAGAGGACTCGCCTGGCCACTCTCCCAGAGAGAGGATCCCCCCTAACCCCTCACCTAGACAGGCTTTTATTGACACTCTAGGTACATTACATCCAGGATGGTCCTCATTTACTATATGCATAGGTTCCCTTTGGGTGGATACCTTTTACAGATAACAAAGGAAAGAATGTTGCCAAACACTTCAAAGAGAAAGGTCATTTACAAATGTAAAGGAGAGCAGGCTGAGCTGTTTACATTCGTGCTTCAGAAGTCCAGTGCAAGTCACAGTAAACTTCTGCTGTCTCCATCCCAGGTGAGGGAGTTTTTGCAAAAGCAAGTTTCAAAGCTGCCTAGGGACAATGCAGGCCTGATTCCCCACGGGAGTCCTATTCATGGATGTTCCCTGCATGCCACATGCATCTATCTGCTTTCAGAACCAGAGCTGATTCACTATTTCACATCGCACATGGATAGGTTCCCTATACTGGGGGAAATCTTCTACCAATCAAAAATATCGTTGAGGTATTTTAGTGGTCAGATTCCAAGCCTCTCAGTCAAGTGGTATCAGGACGATGCAGAGGATCTCGTCATAACATCATAGGAGTAGTGGAATGAGGCGTTTCCCTTCGTTGTTTAGAACTTTAGAAGGTGCACACTCCAACTCAAGAAGCCAACACTGCCTGGTGCCTTTGGTTTGGACTGTGGGAAACTGGATTCAACCACAGATAGTCTACTTCAGCGTTTTGTGATTCTCTGTATAGACATGGTGACCTGTCCTGAGTTTCAGGGCCCTTGGTAAATGTTTTTAAATATATGAAGTCTAAAAAGTTATGGGAAAGAGCTTTTGTTTTCTCGCCACACTTAATTTTGTATGCCATCGGGGACAAGTGGGGCTGCTTTTGAGGTGATACAATTTAGGTAATATGCATTAGTTACCTATTGCTGCTTAACAAATCACCCCAGAATTTAGCAGATTAAAACAACAAATATTTATTGTCTTATAGTTTTGTGGATCTCAATTTAGGCATGGTTGAGTTGGGTGGTTCTGGCTCGGGGTCTCTCAGGAGGTTGTGGTCAAGATGTCAGCTCGGGCTGCCGCCATCAGAAGGCTTGCCCGGGGCTGGGCGGTCCGTTTCCAAGGTAGCTCCACTGCATGGCTGTCGCAAGAGGACTTAGCTGCTTGCCACGTGGGCCTCTCCATGGAGCTGCTTGAGCATCCTCATGACATGGCAGCTGGTTCCCCCAGAGTGCACTGAGAAGAGAGGGAGCACAAGCAGGAAGCCCCACCGCCTTGACCTAATTTTGGAAGTCACACACTTTTCTTCTGCCATATTCTCTTCCTTAGAAGTGAGTCACTACGTATAGTGCACTTTTAAGGGGAGAAATTTTAATGTCCAGCTTTCGCTGGGAGGACTATCAAACAATTTGTGGAAATATTTTAAAATCAACACACCATGAGCCTCAGAAGTCATTGACAAGGATGTGCATCTCGAGTCCACCACTTATTAATTGTACCAGTGAGGAAAGTTGTTGAATCTCTGAGTTTCAGTTTACTCACGTATGAAGTGATATTCAAGAGGCCTACTATGCAGTGTTATTTCTAGGATTAGAAATTGTGCTTTGAAGGATTTCAAATAGCCCCTCGTCATTATTGGAGTCCAATAACAAGTAGATATGATAATGAGAATGACAATGGTGGTGATGAAGTTAAATGATCTTGGGCAAGTGGGACAATCTCTCTGAGCCGCATTTGATTTGTAATACCTACCTCCTGAGACTATTGTTAAGACTAAATACTATAGCTTTTGAGAAAGCAGTTCCTGGAACAAAGTACATTAGTTTTCCTAGTCTTCTGGAGAAACGCTATATTTTAGTTGTCCTTCTTACTAAAAAAAACACATCATATTTAAAATAGAAACATTAGCTATCATTAATGTCATAAATACTAATATTCTTAGAGTATACCCACTGAGGAAAATAGTGAACTCACATTTTAAGATCTACTCCTCTGGACAAAAGGGTTCATCTTTCCTCCATTAGAGGGACCATTTCTTGCGTGATTCCTGGCACTGGTTGGTTGTTGTGGGTCAGCCAGTCTCTTCAAGTTGTTGTACCTTGAGATGACATTTATTGTGCCCTCATACAGAGAATGGTGTAGTGCTGACCATAAAATACACGTGTACACACACGCACACACCCCCATCTGTCGTTTGGTGTGTCATTTAGTGCGTTGTTACCATCTGAAAACAATTACCCTGTGGATGGCGATGCAATTGGATATGAAAAGGGATGGAAAATATCCGAGTGAGGCATTTGGTGGCAAACGGTTTTTACTGTTCCAAAATGATGCTTTGCCCGAAAGCCAGGGGAACTTTTGGTATGATGATAAAGCTAAACTGTTACCTGGTGTGGTGTATCTGCCCAATAGAGCAATCAGATCTCGGACCCAAGCTCAGAACAATAGCAGGGTCACCCATTCAGCATTCATTTTTTAAAAAACTAGGTCCTGCTCTGGCTGGTGTAGCTCAGTGGATTAAGCATGGGCTGTGAACCAAAGGGTCACCAGTTCGATTCCCAGTCAGGGCACATGCCTGGGTTGTGGGCCAGGTCCCCAGTAGGGGGCACGTGAGAGGCACATTGATGTTTCTCTCCCTCTCTTCCTCCCTCCCTTCCCCTCTCTCTAAAAATAAATAAATAAAATGTTTAAAAAACAAATAAACAAAAAAAAAACTAGGTCCCTTGTTCCCCAAGAACATTTAACTGAAATGGATATGAGCAGTTCCTGGCCTAAAGTAGTAAGTTCGGCTCCAGCAAAGGCCCGTGCATGCGTGGTAATGTCAAGGTTCCCAGAATTTAAGGTAACGTTGGGAAAGCGACCATGAATTTAAGGAGCAAGGGAAAGGGGTGCTGTGACAGTGATACAATGTGGGAAGAACAAAGAACAAAGACCATTATCTTCCTGCCCTGGGAAGACGCTGCTTCCCTCCTTTCCAACTCTTCTTAGTCAAAGGTGGGGAGGGTGGGGAGGTTCCAGTTTTCCCTGGAATGAATTGTCAAAACTTTTCCCTCCAGGCTTGAAACGTGTTCTCCCCTGAGCCGCTCAGCACATTGTCAAACCCGTCTTTACTTGAAAGACATATGGCATCAACACAAAAGATGTCATATAAGGCCCCGCCCACCCGAGCCCTACTTTCTGAAAGATGTTATATCCTGCGTCTGCAGCCCGCAGAGTGAAGGTTGAGGCGAGCAGGCAGACCTGCAGGGGAAGCTGCCAGGGGCCAGAGACCTCCATTTGGAGAAGGTCTTTGGCTAATTCCTGCAGAGCAAATGAGGGAGAAAAACTATTGACAAGGAAAGGCAGGGTGGGTGGGGGAGGGGAGACAAAGCAGAGGCAACGGGAAACGTGGGTTTCATGGAGCTTGCAAACCTGAACTTGAATATTAAAAATGCTTTCATCAGTCTCCTTAATCCAGAGAAATTCTTTTTGGCTTACATGGGAGGAAAAATCAGTCCCTTAAGGGGAAAGCAAGAGGAGAGGGAGGCAATAAGGATGTGAGTCAGACGGGGAATTGCTGGCAAAGACACTCACTTCAGGAGGCGGAGGAGGGTCTGCAGCTGAGCTGACGTGTGGAGCCCTGATCACGCCTGCCAGAGCTTCGCTGATTCCCCCGTTAGTTATGAAGAGGACTTCACTCCGTGCAGTGGAGGAAAGGTTAAAAAAAAATTTCTTCCTGGTTCACCTCTTCTCTGGGGAATAAGCGGCACTTGGGCTCCAAAGCTGTGTTTTTCTTTGGGTTTTGCCTTTTAATAGGGGTTGCAGAAAGTGGTTATAGACATTTGAGGGGAAATAAAGCTTGTGGTTTATTAACAGGGCTGGTTTTAATCAGCAGTGATTTGACTAGGGTAACATTAGAGCTACAAGACTGATAACTGATACTATGATTTTCTATGCTTTTAACCCCAAACTGAAGTCTTGTGGATTCACTGACAGAAATGCATTTGTTTCCCTGGCCAGGCTGTGGGGAGTGCGTGTTTTGTGAGGTCAGGAGCAGGGGAAGACAGGAGAGGCTGGGGGCTGGGGCAGCTGCCTCAGGGAGTCTTCTCAGCTGGAATTCCAGCTGTTAAGAAGCCATGGGGACCCAGGGCTGACTGAGGCAAGTGGAAGTGAGAGGAAGGAGTGGAGGGCAGGTTCTAACTCCTTTCTGGCCACTCCAGGTTGGGACCCTGATGGCCAAGTATTTATGCGCATCTTTTCGCACACCTGAGGTGCTACCTCAGGTGGTGACACATCACATTTTCCAGATGTTGTAAGTAATGTTGTCTCTTCTTTCTATTAGAGAAGTTGAAAAAGTCTAGGCCCCTTCCCAGCAGAAGACTGATCTCCTGTCCCACCCAGAACAAAATCTTCTGGATCTCTCCCACCCAGTCTGTTAACATGACCTCCACCAAAATCACTGCCAATATCCCAACAAAATGTTCTCTGCAGGAGTAAGACACTTTGTTTTCTTAAAAAGTATTTTTTTAAAACACAGGAGAAACAGCTCCAGTGTTTACCTTCCTCCAGCTGACTGCTCAGAGGACAAGTGAGATGGTGTACAGAGCCCCTGGAGAGCCCTGGCAGCAAGGGCAGTGAGTGAAGGGACTCATCCCCTGTCATCCTGCTGCCATTTCTGTCACATTCTGTGTCCCTGCGTTTACATATATACAAGCTATTCTTCCCAGCACAGAGGGTGCTTTGGGTGTTTAGAGTTTTTTTTCTTGTTCTCATGCCAGAGAGGCACTGGCCAATCCCCCGTGTCTCCCTTGGTGTCCCTGGTGAAAGGGGAACATCACGTAACCAGGAGATGGCTGCCCAAGGTGATAGTGGAACCAGGCTGTGGCCAGGGAAGAATCTGAGAGAGCACCCTGCTCCACATAAGATTTAGCTCACTTCTAGCCACCCAGCACCCCTTGCTTCCTCTTGCCCCTCCCTCTGACCATACTGCCCTCATGTCCCTCTTCAGCGGGTCACTTCCTTCCTGGGGAGGCTGCCCAGTTCATAGTACCAACTCCTTTTCGGAGCCTGCCCCTGCTCGCAGGGGTGGACCTGCAGCAACCATATCTTACCACCCTTGGGTGAGACGTAGATGCCCAGTTCTGCAGCAATAGATTCTCTTTCTCGGGAACACGGAATCATGATGGTGAATAGCAGAGACTAGGATTTGTTGGAATTGAGTCTCATTAATAACAGAGTTCTAGAGCAGAAGTCACCCAGCGGTTTTTTTTCATTATGCATGAGTTTAAAAAATGGGCCCTGTGTTCCTAATGTATTTATATTTATGTATTTATGGGTTATATACATGTACTACTACTACTATTGCTATTAATATCTCAAGGCATACTACATACCAAGTGTTGTTAAAAATAAAAAGTAGATACGGCTCTAGTGGCAGCAAACTTGCCTAGAGCCCAAATCTTTCTAGTACCACTCTACATCAGGAAGAAGCAGGACTTCTTAGATAAATGGTTGACTCTAGGACCGGGGAAGGAAATATAGTGAAGATTAGCCTGGAGAACATTGTAGTGATGAAAAGTAAGGACGTGCTCAAACAAAACAACAGAATAACGGGGACATGTCAAAGGGACATGGGAGCCAACTGAAAGAGCACTTTGGTGTGCGGGCTGTCCTGTACATGGTGGCATATTCATCAGTGTCCCTGGTCTCTACCTGTTAGACACCTGTAGCATTCTTGTCCAGTGGTGACCACCAACAATATCCAAATGTTGCCAAATGTTGCCAAATATTCCCCTTGGGGGGCAAAATCATCCCCCCACCATTTGAGAACCATTTCGCTTAAAGAAATGATTGAGTGTGAGGGCTGGTATCAGATTTAAAAAGTTTAAGAACATGCTCTGGCCACCCTAATTTTGCCAACTGCACATACATGTGTTTGTCTATTTACTTATTTATCATGGTTAGGTGAATTCGAGGAGATGACAAGGTAATTATTCATACGGAGCCAGCGCCGAGTATAAAATGACAGTGTCATAAAAGTAAGGAAGAACAAACCACAGAAGTCCTCTGAGAAAACAGGGAGCAGAGGAACCACACATGTCTGAGGGTCGGAGAGTGGGGACGATGTCTCCACACACTGGTTTTATTGCCTCCTAGTAAACGCAGTGAAACAGATATTTATTGAGCGCTTGCTCTGAACCAGGCTCGTGCTATATGCTGGTCTTCTATGTAACCCTCCTTCACATGCCGCTCGCTTCTCCTGAACTCATCCCTTCCCTCAAGGTTCTCATGATGTTGACTAGAGGGCCTGGGATGCCCTCCTTGGCTCCACAATGGGCCTGACTCCTCAGAGACAAACCACATGCTCTGGTCTTTCCCTGTCAATAAAAATGTCTAAGACTCCTTATCTCTGCTCTCTGTTATATGTAAGTGTGTGTGTATACACACACATAAACACACACATGATTATTACATACTATACACATATAGTAATATATACATAATGGAGTTAGCTAACACTTTCATCATCTCATTAACTGTTGTTTATTATTTGTGGTGAGAAGATTTAAGATCTACTCTCTTAGCAATTTTCAAGTATATGCAGTACTACCAACTATAATCACCTAGTTGTACATTAGATTCCCAGAATTTATGGATCATACAACTGGAAGTCTGCACCCTTGACCAAAATCTCCCCATTTCTCCCACCCTCCAACCCCTGGTAACCACCATTCTACTCTGTTTCTGTGAGTTTGGCTTTTTTAGATTTCACATACGAGTGATATCCCACAGTACTTGTCTTTCTCTGTCTGACTTATTTCACATAACTTAATGACCTCAGAGTTCCATCCATGTTGTTGCAAATAAGCAGGATTTTCTACTGTCTCATGGCTGAATAATATTTCGTTGTTTACATACACCACATCCTCTTTATCCATTCATCCGCTTGATAGGCACTTAGGTTCTTTCTTTGTCTTGGTTATTGTGAGTGATGCTGCAATGAACGTGAGGATGCAGGTATCTCTTTGAGATCTTATTTCATTTCCTTTGGATATTTACCCTATGTCGGTTATATCTGTCCTTTCAATCTTACCCTTCCTTAAATACTCCCAATCAAATATCACTTTTTCTGTGATTTCCCCGATCAGAAGTTGTTTCTTTTATCTGCAAACTCCCATAGTTCTCCCAGTGCCCTAACAAAGGTACAATAGCTTATATATCTCTTTCCTGATAGACTGTACACTGCTGTTGTCATTAGAATATTATTATTATTATTATTATTATTATTATTATTATTATTTTAATCTTCATCTTCTTTGCTAACCAAATGCTCAAAAATTTACTTAACTAAAAGGTATTTTAACTAAGGTGTAACTTACCATTAATAAATTCATGTGTTACTCCCTCATCTTGTTGACATATTTCCATTTCAATAGGAACTTCTTTCTAGAGAAGCACAACCCTAAACTTAAAGCTGAGAGCGGGCATCTAGAGTTTGAACCCAGGTTTGTCATAGTATTGTAATTAGGGGCAGGCTTCAATTCTGACTCCAAGTTCCACCCTGTGGGTGGAGGCCTAATCTACTTATGCCTGAGACTTGTTTTGACCTTAATTCTTAATACATGGGGATCAAGGTTGATGAATTGGATTCTTATGGAAAATACTCCTTTTAGACATGGTTTGTGTTAGACTTTTCTGTTTAGCCAACCACCCCCAAACTAAGTGAGTTAAGGTGACAATAAAATATTCTTCAGGATACTGTGGTTGGTGAGATGGTTCTTCTGCTATTTTCTCCTGGGGTCACTCACAGAACTACATTCATCTTGGGGGTCAGCTGGGCCAGTGGATCAAAAACAACCTCACTCACATGGTTGGCAGGTGGTGCTGGCTCTTGGCCTGGATACCTGGCTTCTCCTCCACATGTTCTCTCATCCTCCAGGAAGGTAGATCAGCTTCCTTACCTGGCTGCCTCAACATAGCATTCCAAGATGGCAAGAGCAAAAGCTACAAGGCCTCTTTAAGCCAAAGTTCCAGAATTCATACCACATCAATTCTGCAGCATCCCATGGGTTAAAGTGAGTCACAAGGCCAGCTTGGAATGAAAGATAAGGAAACAGACTGCACCTCTTGATGGGAAGAGCCTATGAAATCTACCACAGACAGCTATGAGGCATCTCCATGATTCAGACCAAAATAACTGAGGTTACCACTTAGTGCTTTGCAGAACTCCTCTTCTTATTCTGCTCCCAAAGGACAGAGGAAGGGGTACCGATGGCATGATATCCTCGAGGACTTCTCTCTTTGCCCAGAGATAGGAGAATTTGCCCTTTCTCATTTGTGGGGAAGAGCCTTTCCTTGGCTGACCACCATGTATTTCAGGAAAACCAAATGATGGCAGGGTACTGCCAACATTGCCAAATCATGTTTTGCAAGGATGGTAACTTCCTAAAGACTGAGTCTTATGCAAGCCTAAGAATATGAAGTAACCAGAGGTATATCGTAATAAAACTATAAAATGCTGAGCTTGACTGAGAGGAATTCAGAGGCAGGAGAGAGAAGATTCTATCATTCATAGACAGTTTAACAATTCCCCCAAATATAATCTTTTCTCTGCCCTGAACAGTTTGTAAAGAAGAACGAGTCAGATGCAGTGAATTCCCTGGCCATGCCCCTTTGTGCAAACCTGAGAGAACATTGCATATAACATCCCTTTGCACAGTCAGGGAAGGGGAAATGTGTGTATTCACCCAGCACCTCATTCAATGCTCACAACCAGGATCAGAGGGAAGGATTCACATTGCATAGCTGAGGAAATGCTTTCTTAGAGGTTAAGAAATTGTTTAATGTCTCATAACTAGTAAGAATTGGAACTGGGATTCGTGCTTGGTTCCAGGTTTATCTGAAGCTGGACTCACCACTGCCGCCCTGTCTCCCAGGAGGAGGTACACGAAAGACCTGCCAGATAGATCCTGCCTTGAATAAAGGAATACAAGAAGCCAAGGACTCAAAAGAATCCCAGAGAGTGAAGTACTGGAGGGACTTTTTGAGATGGCCCAGAGGCTTGTGTTACTTTATCCCTTTCTTTAAATGGAAGACTCAACAAAAAAAGATTTTTGGAGTAAACAGGGTGTAGAGAGAGATGGCGGAGTGGTTGCAGACATGTGTGCTCTGGCCTCCAGTGAGGTCTCTGTGACCAAGAGGCACTTCGCCTTGGCCAAGGGGCGGTTCAAAGAACTTTCTGATGTACTGTCCAGGCCAGCCTGGGCTTTCCAGCCAAGCATGTGATATGACTAGGACTAGGGTGGTTTAGGGTGATCCTGGGAAAAGCTATTGGTTAATTGCATTCAGTTCAGTCCAGCATTGTATAGGGGCACTGTTTGTCTTCATGCATATGACCCTGTGCTTTGCAAAGTATAATCATTCCATACTGCATATACATAAGTATCTGGGAGCAATCTATTGAGATGTTAATTTTTATCTTATTTTCACATATAATTTTATGCTCTGTTTAACTGTGGATAGTGGCTGTCTGGGGACTGATATCCAATACTGAGGCCTTGAGAGGAGAATGGAGAGTCTCCCATTGCACAGCCTGGTGCAGGACTCCACATCATGTGAAGTGTTGTATTTTTTGGCTTATCCCATGTGTTCTCAGGACTGACTCATGATGAAGAAGGGGTCCACTCAAAGACAGGAGTAGAAGAAAAAAGGGCTGAGGGAACCCCCTCTCTCATAGACTAGGGGTCAGGACAACCAGGGAATCCTTTCTAAGATGGTGGAGGAGAGAAGGGGGCCCACAAATGCTGGCATCAGATGTCCTGCTAGTCACACACGTAGGAACCTGGAGCCAGATTCATCTACTCTGGAAGGATAAGAAAGTGACATGTCTCTTTTATTCCAGTGTTGTGGGGCAAATTTACTCGTTACCATATATATGTATATACAAGTTCATGTCTGATATTTCACATTCTTCAGTCTTTTTTAAAAGATTTTTTAAATTTATTTTTAGAGAGATGGGAATGGAGGGAGAAAGAGAGGGAGAGAAGCATCAATGTGTGAGAGATATATCAATCAGTTGCCTCTCACAGGCCCCCAAATGGGGACCTGGCAACCCAGGCCTGTGCCCCAACTGGGAATTGGACCAGTGACCTTTCTGTTCACAGGCCAGTGCTTAGTCCACTGAGCCACACCAGCCAGGGCCACAGTCTTCAGTCTTACTTGCCCTGTTAAGTTCTTGGGGAGGTCAAAATCATTTTTATACTTGCATGTTCCTTGGTTCTAGCCCATAATAGTTGCCATAGTACACATGTGTTGCTTTTGGTGCTTGCACCATATTGAAAGTTTATTGAGGATTATCAACAAGATTCTTAAATTTTCCAACTATTTTAACAAGAATAATCAACCAAATAGTCCAACTGAGGGACAGCCTGTTAGTCCCAGAAGCTAACACAGGGGTTTCCACCCTCCCCTGAATTTAGGATGGCTGGCACCTTGGTGCTCATTCTGAAAAGAAGGGAGACACCTGGCCACCCTGCCTCTGACATTCACGATCACACGGCGAGATTTTGTCCAGTGTTCACCTTGGGGAACACACTGCCCCGTTAGTAATATCCTCTTCACTCTTTCTCTCATTCCCGCTGCATCTGATGACTCCAGTCCTCTAGAAACCAACGCCAATTGCCTGGGAGCCTAGGGGTTTGAGTAGAACTTCCTTTTCAACTTCAGGGTAATTTTGTGCTGTACATTGAGAGTGAGACTGACTTTCAGCAAGCCAGGCTGGGCCCTGCTGCTGTTTTCATTGATGTGAAAGGGTGTTGGATTCTTGGGTGGATGTGGGTGGATCAGGGCTCCTCTGGCTCTTAGACGCCACATTTCCACTCTGGGCATTGGGAAGTCGTAGCTGTCCAATTGGGTCACTAAGGGTGATACTTGTTCTCCACATTCTTCAGTATGAGTGTGTGTGTGTGGACAGGGTGGGGGAGCTCCGAGTCCGTGTCTCTACCTATTCTGAAAGTGCTTGATAAATGGAGATACAGAATGTTGAGTAGAAAGAAGTTCTGTTTTGATTCTTTAAAACAAGTTCATATAGGCTGAATGTTTCTTTAGCATCGCTGATACTATCAGATTTGGAAGCTGGGCTTTCCATTTGGGAAATGAGAAAGTAGGGTAATTTACTTAAAGGCTATATCCTTTAAAAAGTTATCTTTCTGTGTTCTATGCACATAAGAATATATTTTTATTGTAGAAAAATGTGGGAGAACAAAAACCACAAAGACAAAATGAAAATTACCTATAATTCTGCTATTAATATTTGTATGTAAGGTTAAAAACAGTGTACATATATGTAGGCATGGTGCATAACATAATGTGATATATAACTTTAAAAATATTTTCATGGACAATAGTGTGGGAATGGACTGTGGGAGCAGGGGATGGGGTGGGATGGACGGAGGAGGGCAAAGGGGGAAAAACTGGGACAACTGTAATAGAATAACAATAAAAACAACTTAAAAATATTTTATTGTATCATATTACAATTTTTTCCTATGACATTGAGAACACATATATTATATTGCAACTTAAATAGTATGCATTTTCAGATTCTCTTGAAAAGTGAGAGAATCTGAAAATACATAAAAAGTGAGTAATATAAGCGAATACTCGATGGAAGGACAAATGAATGAACTTACACAGATGAGGAACCTGGAGCCAGATTTGTCTGCTCTGGGAGAATAAGACAGTGGCGTGTCTCTTATACTCCAGTACCGTGGGGCAAATTTGCTCATTACCTGCATGAGCAGGTTCATTTTCCACTTGGCAGGAGTGGACTTACAACCCTCCTGAAAATGTGAAGCTGGAGGAAACTCGAGAGATTTAGACTAACCACCTTGTAACGGAATGATACTTCACTTCATCCCGATTCTCTCCCCAAAGCACACACCCACACGTGCACACATCATCGAGACACTACCTCTAGTCTGTCTCACTGTGAGCTGGCCTGCCATGTAGGAGTTTGCTTCTGCAGACTTGGCCCTCAGAAATACAAACAATGAGCCTCTCTGTCTCTCAGTCTCTCCCTTGTCCTCTCTCCCTCTCTCTCTTGCATGCACACACATACATACCACCACCACCACCTTTCCCCACGTGTAAATAAATCACTCATGTGGGAAGCTCTTATGTAATTCCAGAGATTTCATCATTGCTTGTGTTGGGCTGAATATTAGGTGTTATTTTTCTTTTTTTCTTTTTGGCATCATAATCTTTCTCTTCAGAGATAAACTATGATTTAACAAAGCTCCAAACAAAACCTGCCCAGTTCTTTTGAGGTTAACTGCCTCTGACTCAAGCAGATGTTAAATTGCTTTGAGACTTCAGCTGTACTCTTCTGTCTTCCAAGCCCTGCAGAAAGATGAAAAATGGGAAAACAAACATAAGTCAAAAAAATATGGGATAAAAGTAATCAGCTCTCATTTCCCTCTCCTTCAATTATGGTTAGAGGTTAAGAACAGGGTTCTGGTAACAGAAAGGCCTGACCTGAATCCTGATTTTGCTACACTTAGTCCTGTGACCTTGAACATTTACCTCAACCTCTTAAAGTTACAGTTGCCTCATTAATAAAATAGGGATCATAATAGTCCTATTTTATAAGATTGTTGTTAGGATTAAACAAAATAATAGGTGTGCAGTACTTGGAACAGAGACTTTTAAATCTAAATAATTATAATTTGAGTATAATATAATTTGTCTCTTCTTCACTTGATATTGTGGGGTTAGCATTAACTTGACACTTAAGAACTATAGAATTAACCACAAAATCATTATAAGTTTCCTCCTCAAATAAATACTGATTCCATTTTTGTTTGAATCTTTAATGTGAATACAAACACGGATAGCGTCTATGAGGGGGGCTGGTAGGAAGCATTCACACAATTAGAAAGAATCTAATATGGTAAAAACAAATGAAAAGCCAATCAGACCTTCCCGGGATTTCTAACTACAGCATG
The DNA here is from genome assembly GCA_007922815.1 of Macrotus californicus. Classification (NCBI taxonomy): domain Eukaryota; kingdom Metazoa; phylum Chordata; class Mammalia; order Chiroptera; family Phyllostomidae; genus Macrotus; species Macrotus californicus. The sequence continues at coordinate 39,388 of VMDR010004700.1, forward strand.
TCATTATCCATAATGCAATTTTGTCTCTTGGTCCCAGCACAATATCCAGATTATAAATTAATGGCCTTGATTGGCACATTACCCAGTGTAGTCAATATTGCTTCATAAGAGTGGTGGTAAGAGAAACCTAATTCTGTTGAAGATTTAGTTACAAGGGAGAATGTCAAAGCCAATGAAGTATGATGCTGTCATGGGATTGGGATTTAGCACCATGAAACCGATCATCCATGAGTCATTTTTTGGCTGGAACACGGGGAGCCTCCAGGGAGCTCTAACAGGATTCGCAAGTGCTCTGGTGGCCATCTCTGTGCTGTGTGTTCTGCCCGAACTGCGCAGACCATGAGACGGGGCACGGGAGTCCAAGAGGGGTGGTGTTTCGTGGATTAATTCCTTCTGGTACGTTCAGAGTGTCAGGGTTTGGAGAGAACACTGTGTGGATCTGTGCTTGGTGTTGAATTAGATGGGATGAGAAGCCAGGACGACCCATGGTGGTGTCACTCTTCAGGTGTTTACGAAGATGTCCACGTGGGCCCAGAGAGCTTACCAACAGTTTATGAGAGAGGCCCGGAGTCGGGATTGGGGGCAAATAGAAACCCTCCCAGGTCTCCTAAGAGTTGATAGGGGATGTAAACTAGACAAAAGAGCCAAGGAAGAAAGAGATGGGAGCCAGACCCTGAAGTGTGTCCATCACTGTCGCACGTCCCACGGCTCCTTCCTGAAGGTCCGTGACACTTTTCTGAGCCATTTGCCACAGATGGAACTACAGAGATTCCCTACAGACTGCACTGAGATAGAGCCAAATGTGACGGCACATTGTCTTCTCTCATGTTTCTCCTTCATGTATGTGCTGTTTGCCCCTGGCCATCATGCTCTGCTCTCTCCAACCTGCAAAAAGTGGCATTACTTAATTGAATTTATAAGGTAACTTTGGTTAATAAAATTATATAGGTCTCAGGTGTACAATTCTATATATATATATACTCAGTATATTGTATTGTGTGCTCATCACCCCAAGTCAAGTCTCCTTCCATCACCATTTACCCGGCTTTACCCTCTTCTACCTCCCCCACTCCCTTTCCCTCCGGCAATCACCAGACTGTTGCCTGCCTATGAGTTTTTCTTTTTTGCTTAATATCTTCACATTTTTCCCTCACTCACCCCCAACTCCCTCCCCTCTGACAGCTGTCAGACTGTTCTTTGTATCTATGAGTTTGTTTATATTTTGTTTGTTAGCTTATTTTGTTCACTAGATTCCACATGTAAATGAAATTATACATAATTGTCTTTCTCTGACTGGCTTATTTCACTTAACATAATACTCTCCAGGTCCATCTATACTGTTGCAAAAGGTGAGATTTCCTTCTTTTTTGCAGTCTAGTAGTAGTCCATTGTGTAAATGTACTACAGTTTTTGATATCCACTTATCTACTGATGGTTACTTGGGCTGCTTCCAAATCTGCGTTATTATAAATAACACTGCAATGAACATAGGGGTGCATATATTATTTTGAATTAGTGTTTCACATTTCTTTGAATAAATTCCTGGAAGTGGAATTGCTTGGTCATAAGGGGGTTCCATTTTTAGTTTTTTGAGGTATCTCCACACTGCTTTCCACAGTGGCTGCACCAATCTGCATTCCCAACAACAGTACACAAGGGTTCCCCTTTCTCCACAACCTTGCCAACACTTGCTGTTTGTTGATTTATTGATGATAGCAATTCTGACAGGTGTGAAATGGTATCTCATTGTAGCTTTAAGTTGCATTTCTCTGATGATTTGTGACATTGAGTGATGATTTGTGACATTGAGTATCTTCTCCTATTGGCCATCTGTAGTCCTCTTTAGAGAAGCGTCTAGTCAGGCCCTTCGCTCATTTTTTGGATTGTTTCTTTTTTTGGTGTTGAGTTTTACAAATTCTTTATAAACTTTGGATATTAATCCCTTATCAGATCACTGGTGAATATGTTCTCCCATTCATTAGGTTGTCTTTTCATTTTGTTGATGGTTTCCTTTGCTGTGCAAAAACTTTTTAGGTTGATATAGTCCCAATTATTTATCTTTTGTTTCCCTTGCCTGAGGAAATATATCAGAAAAAAAATATTACAAGAAATGTCTGAGATTTTACTGCCTATATTTTCTTATAGGATTTCTATGGTTTTGAGTCTAACGTTTAAGCCTTTAATCCATTTTGAGTTTATCTTTGTGGATGGTATAAGAAAGTGGTCTAGTTTCATTTCTTTGCATGTAGCTGTCCAATTTCCCCAACACCATTTATTGACTAGACTCTCTTTACTCCATTGTATGCTCTTGCCTTCTTTGTCAAATATTAATTGACCTTAAAGGTATGGGTTTATTTCTGGGCTCTCTATTACGTTCCATTGGCCTAAATGTCCATTTAAAATGGCACGATTTTTCACAGAGACTCTCAGTGTACCTTCGTCAGTGTGATTTTTCCCATACCAGGCATGACAGGATCCCCCAGGTCCTGTTCCTTTTGTAATATTTTCATGTTAATCATGAATAGGATGAGTGCATTGCTTGAACTGGAAGGCCATTTCTTCATGGGGATAGATGTACCTATTAGTGCTCTTGCAGCCATGTTTAGAGGCAACCAGAAAATAACAAACACCTTATGCATTGAAGAGGGATAACCAGCCAGTCAGGTAGATGTCCTGAGAATCTGGACATCTGATTCCCACCACAGTTTTCAATGTACCTTCACAGGTAAGCCATTCACTTCTCTGGGTCTCAGTTTCTGGAGGGAGTTCAGTTTTGTTTCAATTGTACCTTTAAACTAAAATTTTAATTGTTAATTTTATATATAATTGTTTATATATATATTAATATGTATATTTAATATATATATTAACCAAGATGTGTGTGTGTGTGTGTGTGTGTGTGTACATAGCTTCTGCAAGCAAAATGCCTAGTATAAGAGTCACTCAATAAGTATATGATGAATAAGTTACTATTTCTAGGCACATAGGCTCACATATACTTAAGGCACATCTACATTATACACCCTCAATTGACCTTAATACTTGCACATGAACATGATAACTGAGGGGCTCCAGCCCTCTTCCTTGACTGTGCACAATTGCTGTCTGCAGTGCTGGGGACCTTACAGCCCTCCCATCTGGTTCTATGGAACTGGTGCAACCTTAGAATTGGTATTTGGGGCAGTTCACCCCCACCTACTCAGGGTAACAGCCCTTCTTCCAGCTGAAGCAATATTGGGAGTTGACAATCTTCTGGCAATCAGATTTGCTTCTTGTAATGAGTTTTCCCATGGGACAATAAGTTACAGACTTGGTTTCTTGGGGCAGTCTACAAAAGAATCTCGTATGAATCTTGGAGGAAACTCACAACCCTCACATTGAGTAATTTAGGAGAATTTCGTAAGGGGATTGTTTACAAAGATGTGAGCAGGGTGTAGAGAAAGGGACAGTGCAGTATCCTGGAGAACAGCAATGGGCCACCTTAGATGCAACTTCCAGGCCTGAAGAGGCAATGAGAGGAGTAGTTATCAAAACTTGGAGCAGGGAACTTTGTTGGGAAGGCCACCATCAGGCCCCTTCAGTAGAGAGAGATGGCTAGCTTGTGCTAACTGGGCAGGAAGCCAGGGGGGTCAGTATCTCCACCTCAACCTCCCTCGCCCTATTGGGTTAACCCAAGCAGAAGTCGAAGAACAAAGGGCCAGTTAGTGCAGACCATTCAGATCAGCCTTTTGGGGAAGAGAATGGTGGAAGAGAGCAGAGTGGGGATCCCCAGTCATGACATGGTTTTCTAAAGATCTCTAGAATCCAACCATCATTGTTTCTAAGGGAAAATGCATTCCAAGCTCCAAACAATGTACCTGCTTAGCTTTTAGAACACCATTTATTTGTAATATGTAATGTCTCTCTCTCTTATACATACATGTTTTATATGTACATATACACATATATCTAAAATTGCCAAATATGAATTAATATAAATAAGATAACCATTTAATTTAATATTGAAAGCAAAGAGGGGGTGCTATTAAAAATTAAACTGGTGGCTAGGTAAACTGGCACTATTCTGGGCACACTGGGGCTTATGACACCCTAACTAAAATGCAACGAAATGGATTCAGTAAATCCCGAATGAATCTTAACCTTGTTACTTCAGGAGCACTTGTATATGTGCATATATGTTATGCATGTCTGGCAAACATTCCTCTCAGATACTAGGTGTTGTACCTGTGAGGTACAATTTGTGAAGATATCAGTTAAAAGGGGGGAGGTCTCCTATTCTGAATGATTGGTGTACCCGCTCTGTCCTGCTCCATGCTTCAGATTTCCTCGTTAACACAGCTCTGTGTCTGGCCCTCTTGCCCTGTCACAAAATCCCTCACTAGGGACTGCTCTTGTCTGTGATGTTTCCCCCACTAAGCTATAGACTCCTGAGGGCAGAGGCCACAGTCATTCATTCCACAAACAAACGCTGGCCCTGCTCTGTCCCCCTTGCTTTTCTAAGGGATTGAGTTGTGTCAGGAAACAACGCAGACCAAAGTCTCTGCCATTGGGGAGCTTCCATTTTATCACGGGGAGACTTTCAGCAGATTCATATCAAGTGAATAAACTGCCCAGCAATTAGGAAATGGCAAATGCTAGTACAAATGATCAAATGGAGTAAGAAGGAAAAGGGGGTCTAAAGCTGATGGCCCAGATCCATTTCATGAAGATGCCACTGAGCGAAGTTAGAAGGAAGCTGAGGATCCGTAATTATAATTCTGCTGAAGTCAAACCTCACTTGGGTAATGCCAAGGATTTGCCGAGTACCTAGCTCCCGTCCCAGGTACCAGGGTAGCTGGGAAGTGGCTTCCAGGCAGCGTGTGCCTGGCCCACGCTGAGAACACTGAGGAAGCTGAGCGGCTGGTTGTGGAGGGAGGGAGTGAAGAGGCAGGAGGTAGGAGGGGAGTCAGAGAGGAGATGGACATCATGTGACCATGAGCGGGGCTCCTCTGTAAAATGCAAGTGACCTCAGGGGTGTTGTTTAAGGGTTAAATGAGATGACAATAATATAAAAAGGGGCTAGGACACTATGTGATGTATTTCTGTCCAATGAAAGTATGCAAACCGCAGATGTGATTTTACATTTTCTAGTAGCCGCATTTTAAAGTGTTTAAAAAGGGTGAAATTAATCTTAATTGCATTTTATGTAACTCCGTATATTCATAATAGTGTCATTCTAACCTATAATAAACATGAAAATGTATCAATAAGGAGATTTACATTTTTAAACAAAATCTGGACCTGGTGGTGTTTCATACTCACAGCACATTGCGATGGAACCAGTCACATTTTCAGTGCTGAACATTCCTGCATGTCTGCAGTTGCCATATTGGATCGGGTAGGTCTAGTAGGTTCGAAATGCTTGATAAGCGCTAAGTAATATTGTAAAAAACGAGAGGAGTTGGGAAGCGCTGGGCCCCGGTTTTGAGGGAGGAGGAAGTGGAAACTTTGGAGGCCTGTGTCCCATGAGCCATGCTGATCATATCTGCTGGTTTTCCTTCCTCAAACTTGGCACGCCACGCATGGCCGTCTCAGCTGGGAGCCCAGATTTTTCATCTCACAGGGACTGTAGAGCAGGGTCCTCCCAGAAAAGGCCTGGGACCAGACTGTGTGTGACTTGAGGGGACAGGAATGTGAGTTCCCCATCTCCCAGGGCTCATCTGTCACCATCGTCCCAGTTCCTACTGCTTACCCCTCTCACCACATCATGGTTTCTGCTTTTCCTTGTGTCATTCCCAGAATTTCTACCCAAGGGCTTTCTCCATGAAAAGTGTCTGGTTTCAAGCTCTGGGCTATGTTTTCAAATAACATTTCAGCACTTCAAGAGTGCCGTCATGGCAAGAGTGATGGCATTAGCTCAAGTGTTGGTACCAGGGGATGGCAGGAGCTCGGACTCCCAGCGAGTTGGCTACTCAGAGAAGGGTGCTGGGGAAGGCCTCACCTCCCAGCTGTTTTTCCACTAAAGATTTAATTAAACCACTGCTGTGTCAATATTCTTAGCGTGCTGCCAGCCTCTTCCCTTGGATGGAAACATGCCACTCTCCATGCATGGATTCAGAGGGTAACTGTGACTCCTGGGAGGGAAACCAGCTTTGGGAGGCAGCATAGAATTACTACATGGAGAGGGCTGTGTGGTGTGGGGCTTCTGGGAGCTTCATGGTTTCTGACACTGTGGGGATGACTGTCTCAGGCTCTGGACACCCTGCAGTCCAGACAAGGAAGAAGGGCCCCAAGGCCTGCTTCAAAGGCCTCTGTCAGAATTACTTCACTTCCTTTTTCTCCTCCACCAGCTTCTCTCTTTCTCTCCGGAAAGGGTGTCTAGTGGACCAACTGGGGTTGTCACTCTGGTTCTTTAGAACTACAGTTCTTAGCCCTTCTTCTGTTCAAGCTGCTCATTGTGACAAGGTGAGCTTTACCGCTGTCACGTCTCGTCCTCTACAGGGCAACAAGGGGGGTGGTGCCACTATCCTCTTTTTAAATGGTTGAGCAAATACAGTAAGTGAGAGGTTAAGGATCTTGTTCAAGGTTACTAAGCTTCAGACTTGAGATTTGACTTGACTACACTGCTTTCCAAAATAATAGCAATAAAATCAAAACAAGGGTGGCAATATGTGCAATAGTAGGTATACAATGAAAGGAAGCCATTATCCTCACACAAGTTAGATGAATATATAATTGGCATGTTGGTAACTCTCCCTCCCTGCTACTGGGTCAGAAACACTGTCATTAAACAGACTCGTTTTGCATTTTAATGGGTAAAAGCAGATTCCCAAGGAAGCAGTATCTCCTTCAGGCACTATTAATTCTGGAGTGATAGAGTGCCAAGTCCTGAGGAAAGGATACTGGGTAGGAGCTTGAGTTAGCAGAGAAGAGGCAAAAATGAAGGGACAGAGACTGCCCAGTAGGAACAGTTCAAAGGTGGATTTCCTCCCTCTAATTTTGTGTATGGCCCACTGTGACAGAGACAGCGACTGCTCATTGACCAGTCCACAGACCTCTGCCTCTGCATTTTCCACCCTTCTTTGCAATTAGATTTGTTCTAGTCAACTGAAGTGGTGGTGGCAGGGGAGTGGATGTTGTATATCTCTCCACCCCTTTCTACTCCCATCTTCGTGATCTTGGGGATCACATGTTCCAAAGGGCTACCGGTAGAAGATGGCCACCTGAGTCCCCTCAGACTACTATGTGAGTGAGAAAGAAGACTTTACTGCACTATGCTACTGAGATCCCAGGGCCTATCTGTTACTGCAGCATAGTTGTGCCTTATCCTATCCTGCTAATATATGAGCTGATACACCTGACTGTACCTCAAACCTCTCCATGGTCTGCATGTTTTCACTAGCCTACCTATGGGCCAGCTTCTGCTTCTCAGGAAGCAGCAAAATGGTGCTTTGGCTCAGGTTTGCTATTCAGACCCTCTCCTCTCCCTGAAATGCAACATCTTGAAAGTCTTTTTCCAGAAGCAATAAGGTATTGCCAACATTTCCTCTGCCACTGGTAGAGAGCAGAGGAGGTCATTTCTCTGAGGAGGACAGAGACACTTACAGATGACTACCTATTTCAAGGTTCTCTGGGCTTCTGTGTCTCATATTTATTTTCTTACTTTTCTTTCTACTTCACTGGGGAATTCTCAATTTCCTACTGATTTCTCCTTCCCTTTTCCATGTCTCAACTTCAGGGCACTCCCAGAGCTATATCCTGGAACCCCTTCTCTCTGGGGCCCTAGATGACCCCACTGACCCCACGTTCTAAATACTATTCTTATGCTAATGTTTGCATCACCATTCCAGAGGGCTGATTTATCCAGATGCTTCCCTGACATTTCTATTCTAATTTTAATTAAAAACATAAGACACCATGGATTTGCCCACCTCTGTCCTTTTGCCACATCTCTGTTAACGACACTATTCTACCCAGCTGAGCAGACCCTATCTGGGACTCCTCTGTGATCATTACTCTCTCCACTTTACCTTCCACCATCCAATCCGTCATCAAGCCCTTTCTGGTATCCAGAACATATATCCTGAATTTTTCCCCATCTTCCCATCTTCACAGCTACTGACCTAGTCCCAGACATGATCTTTTCTCACCTGGACTGAGCCTCTTATTTGGTGTGCCCGCTTCCAGCCACTATTTCCCTTCTTTCTCCCTTACGTGGAAGCATAGGATATTATTTTAAAACATAAATCAGGTATAGTTCATCTTGCTTAAGATATCCAGTGGCTTTTTGTGGCACTTTAAATAATAATCTAAATACCAAAAAATATATTTTAAATGTATATTACATGTAGTTATATTCCATTGTAAGTATATAAGTCAATATATTTATATGTGCTGATATTAATATTCTATAATGAAGTATATATAATATACTGATATCATATTGTTATTTATATTGTATATATCATAATTTATATGCATCATTATATCAAGTTTTCCCTTTTCATGCTGTGAGACATACTGGTGCAGTGGGTCTCCAGATACATCCATTCATATTCTGACTGTGCCCTTAGGTGGAAGTACAAGAAGTGGACTTGCTGAAATATTGTATGTCAGCTGTAATAGAAAAATTAAAAAGTTATTTAAAAAAACAAAAGTAAAAAAAAAGGAAATGCACTTGCTCAACCTGAAATTTTATGTTTTTATCCACAATGTCAAAATTCCTTCTTTAGAAATTACACAGCGTACATTCCCAGGAACAATGCTGGAAGGTGCCTATTTTCTATACGCTCGCTGCTGTATCATTAACCATTTTTTTTTTCTGCCATGTTAGATGTGAACACCATCTGTATTCCTTGGGCTCTCCTGCTGGCTGCTGGGAAGCTCAAATAGCTGATGGCAAAGATCATCCAAGCCAGCCCAAACTGGAACTGCTCAGCTGACCCATAGAATTGTGACCAATTATAAATGTTTGATATTTGAAGCCGCTAAGTTTTGAGGTGGCATGCTGTGCAGCAAATACAAACTGATATACTAATGATACACACAACTCCTTTACCAATTGTCTGAGTGAGAGCAGCCCCTATTTGTTTCTTGACTACGGCTTCCCAAAATAGAAAACCTGCAGGAGAGAGTAACTCAGGACCAAGAAGAATCCACATAAAATTCGATGTCCTCTACAATAACTTTCTATGACCTTCATTTCCTTGGAGCTTTTCATGGAGGAGTGCCACTGAGATAGGTTCTCTCCCATTGATGAGAGAAGTGTTTACTTCAGGTGATCCGAAGGACCAGATAGTCCATCCTGTTTCTACTTTGGCAAAAGGCAGAATAAAAAATATTCACTTTCGTAGGTTGAAAAGCTGATGGTGTGCTTAGTTCCCTCTGACTGGACAGGGCATCCCCTGGCTCTCCTAATCTTTTCCCAGTTATTTCCTCACCCAAAAGACACACTCAAATTTTAGCCTCATTGGTTGAACAAATATCCCTCTTTGATTCTTCTTATCATTTAAAGCTTTCTTTACTATGGTCTGAGGGTTCTATTCATAGGAATATAAGGCCCATCATTTCCTTAGCCCAGTATTTTGTCTGCAGAAACAGTGGGGAAGGATGTGGGTGTCATCCTAGCTGACTTCTTTAAAGTCAGCCCTGAATTCACTCAACATTTCTCTGATTGCAGGGTTGGGAAAAGGCCTTCTGGAGAAATGATAGAGCAGTGAACACGAAGGGACCTTTGGGCCCACATAATCAGGTTTGCCCAGGGACACAGACTTCCTAGTGACAGGCCTCGGGCTAAACTACTTAAAGCTATTTCCTCTACAGCCTACATATCAACTACTTAATATGGACACGTTGGCAGTTTCTGATGCTCAGTCCTGGCCCCTCTTCTTACTCTGATCTCTCACACCAGCTAAACTCATTCATTCCCAGATATGCAAATACTATCTTATGCCCGTGACTTCCAAATTTACATTTGTAAACTCTAGACTTGTGTCTCTTACTGCCTACTCACTGTATCTCCTTGGATGTCTTGTAGACCTAGCTAAATTAACATGTCCAGAGCAAAACCGTTAGATCCAACTGGCCTACCCTCTCTATTTCCCATGTCACTACCCTCACCCAGTCCTCTATTATCGCTTGTGTAGACCATTCCAACAGTTCAGGTAGACTATTCTAACACTTCTTCTTTACCTTAACTCCAACCCATTCTCCACACATCAGCCAGGATAATCTTATAATTAGGTAAACCAGATCATGTCACAATTACCCTCATTACACGTGGACCACAGTCCGAAATCCTCACTGTGGTCAGAAAGACCTCCTGACCTAGCTCCTGCTTACCTCTGACTGCTCTGCATCTCACTCTTGCCTTTGGTCTCTCTGGTTCAGCCACACTGGCCTTCTCTTCACTTCTCAAATGTGCTGAGTTTCCCCTGCCTCTGGGTCTGCAGCTCTTCTATTCTCCTCCTTGGGAGCGCTCTTCCCTCGCCTCCTCACACTCTAAGCCTCTGCGTGAACATAACATCCTCCGATTGGCCTTTTCTAACGACTCGCTGTTCTCTACGCCAGCCCTTTATTTGTTCTTTTCATAGTACCCGTTGCCATTTGTAATTCTTTTATTAATATGTTCTCTTGCTCAAACTCATTTATTGTCACTGCACTGTAAGTTCTACAAGAGCAGTGCCATATCTGCCTTGCTCACTGTAATGTATTTGTTAAAAGAAAATCCTGACTCATCACGCATCCACACCAGGGGCTTATTGGCAAGCAAATGCTTGTACCTTCTCAGCCAGAGGTTTTTCTTCTGTGATTAGATCTGTTTTGACAAAATTCTTCGTTTTCTTTTTGCTTGGAATTCTGCTTCGCGTCATATAGATATTGGACTCTGAGGACTTGTTTGGCAGGAGCTATGCTGTTGGCTTATTTACTTTACTTCAGAAAACGTGCAGTTGCTTAATAAATTGCAAAGGCCCATAGAGGCATCTCCACGTGCCCTTTAATCATCATCTATTCTTTCTCTGTTCATTGCTTCTGAGAATCCCAATCCCAAGTTAGAACCATTGTTGCCAACACTCTGAGCCTCATGGTCTTTGAGGAATGACCTCCAACCCTTTACTTTCACAGATGCAATCTATGTCAGTAAATCAGCATGGAACAACATTGCAAGGAAACGAAGGGCTGGAAGAGCCCCCTGGGAAGAGTCTATGCTGGCCAGCGAAAGTAACCTAGGTCACATGGTTTGTTCACAGCCCAGAGGGTGATACCACAGAGGCAGGAGGGTTTGTAGAAAAGTCTGACTCTGTGCTGACCTGGTCACTGGCTTGGATAAATTCCAAGCTGGTGCTGCTTCCTTTATTATACAGGGTCTGGCGCAGATAACACCCCTTTTTATTATAAAATCTTTTATTACAAAATCATACGCAAGTAATTCTATAACATAACAATATCACACTCAAGCACACCTGAGATTTTAGGTGAAATGTTCAAATTAAAACTGTAAATCATTACATCCATATTATTACCCTACCAGCCACACTCAAGCAGGGCTTGCTTAGGCAGTACCCTGCATATTTCAGATTGGTCCTTCTAAAGGTGATGGTGAGCCAGAGAGGCCCAAATACATGAGAGGTTCAAATGGAAATCATTTTCCAACACCAAACAAATCCCTGAGTTTCTAAAGGTAAGGTTCTCTAGTGCACTCCTGCATATAACAGCACAGCCAGAACATTCCTTGAAGAGCTTCCTAGGCATGTGACTCTCTATAAAGCTGAGAGTGAAGAAAGAATTGGAGAGCACAGGGTCTGTAAAGGAGATCACCAGGGACGTCACCGTGAACGAACTCTTCCAAGGTGAGAGGGGTTGTCTACCTGAAGTCCACCCTCTAAGGCTTTCTTGAACTTTCAGGTTTGCTGGGTCCATAACACACTGGTTTTGCCTGTGCCAGACAGTCAACACCCACAAGCCTGCTCCTGAGAAGCTGCTCTGCCACAGAGAAGTGCACCGACCGCCATGCACCCTCAGACACTTGCTGAATGCTTTTGATTGACACACCTTAAAAAGTAGGAAAAAACTTTCTGAAAGCCCAAATAAGTGTTTCCTTAGTCCAGAAAACAGCTAACCTAAATCTGGTCCTGTCAGCTGCCTTATACAAGAACTCCAGCCCCATTTTCCATAGCTTCATGCAAAATGCAGTTTCAAACACAAGTTGCCACTGGCAGAAGAAAGCAAGCAATTTCCCGAACAACCCAACTTCACCTTCGCTTTTGCTGATGTTGGCCCAGGTTCAGTATCAACAGCGATGCCATAGACCTGGTGCCTGGGTTCCTGCACCTCCCTGAGCTCCAGACAGCCTTGGGCTGGAGGCACCAAGAACAAACACCCGGTTTCTCAGCCAGCCTCTCCACCCTGCCCCCAGGCCAGGCCTATCTCTCCCTCTGTTTTGTCACCCAGCTGAGGGCCTCTTCCTACCCACATCTTCCCACCACAGGGAGCAGTGGTCTTGGACCCAGAGGACTTGGCCCGTGGTTTAAATCTGTCTCCCAGTGGAGGAGGATTGACAGGGCCCAGTTTTGAGATTATTTGGAGCTAATGATCAGTGAGGTGTCTTTAAGCTGGTGGTGGCGACCTAGCCTGTTAGTCTGGATAAACGCCATCCTGGGCTTCCTTTTGTTTAACTTAAGAAAAATAATGTCGGTGTGCAGGATAGACCCCTAGCGGGAGAGCTGACACTGTGGAGACAATTTATTAGCAGATGCTTTGTTGAACCTCAGCTGTTCTCTTCAGTGACATCAGTGTGACAGGAAGATATTTGTTCAGGTGACAGGCTTGAGTGGGCCTCAGGCCAGACCCCACATCCCCAAGGACCACCCTTCCAGTGCTTAATCTTGGATCCCCTCAACCTGAAGAATCTAACCAACTTCTCTCAATTACAAATTGAGGTTTTGGCAGCTGGAGTGACTGGAGGCCAGGTACAAACCACATGGGCTGGGCTGAGGACCTGCATTTGAAGGTCCCTACCACAGGTGGGTCTTCTTGCCTTCCTCCACAGGGTTGGTCATCCCACCAGCATGGTTTGCTCATGACTCTGGGGTGGTAACAGGTCAGGGCAGCTAGTCTCCAGAGGAACAACACCCACATGCATTTGCAACTGATTTTATCAACTAACTCACTGGATTATCTATCCTTGGTAAGGGCTCTCAGGGGTTCAAGGATGTTTGAGGTTTTGAATTTTGAATTTTTAAAGTTTCTGTATTTTAAAAAAGAAACACAAAATAGGTCTAAAAAACATATTTTAAATGTTCAATCTACTTAATATGTTTCTGGAATTATATGCTATTTCTATTTAGAAATGACAACCAAGATGAAATTGGAGATGTCGTGAATGTGAAGATTGGGCCAAACGGTTATTCTACCCTCTGCATCTCCCTATAGACTTCAATCAGCTTCTTCCCTGTCAGCTGTGGCTCCTGGTCTCGACTCTTCATGGCCCTTTGGTATCAACCGTCTAAGAGGTTCCTTGGTGGCCTAGAAGATCAAAGAGGCCTGCTTTACTGTTGGAGGCTGATGACATCCTTGGTAAGTTTTACCAGTGGTGGCTGTCATTTCCTCTTCCTTTTGTTTTTGAAATTGATGTTTGCTTAGGGACCTAGGATGCCAGTGGCAGCCTTATCTCAGATGTTCTATCTCTCATATCCTGCTACCCACCACTTCAGGTTCTCTCCAGACTCCAGAGAGAAAAATGCTTTCTCTTGGGGGTCTACCTGACATTACAACAATGAGCTCCCTGCTGTGGTAGTCCTGAAATTTCCTTACAGGAAGTGAGTCTAGAAAGGAGGATGGCACTCAGCACACATTCCTCCTGCTCTCCCATGTGTTTTAGTTCCCTTGTGGTTACGTAGATCATGTGACTAGTTCTGACCAATGGGCTGTAAGTAAAAGCGGTTTGTGTCATTTCTGACTAAAGTATGCTAAAGCTGAAACATGATCCTTTTTAGCTGTGTCTTCCCTTCCTATAGATCTGGAGATGTAAATGGTAGAGCCTGTTGTCTGCTGAGTAAAATCCCCCACTCTGATGTATACCTGAACATGCAGCATAGTAGGAAATAAAGTTTTGGTGTGCAAAGCCAATGAGATTTCAGAGCTCATTTGTTACCAGTGCATGGTTTAACTTACCCTTACTTATACAACATGTATTCTAAGTAAATATTAGTTAAACAATTGAATCTTAAAATATTTGAAATACTCATATATGTATGTTATGGTATATGTGAAAAATACACAATTAAAAAAATTGGGCTTAAAAAATGCTTCATGTGCAACACAGAAAATGAACCACAAATTAACAGCTCTTTTTGTTTTTATATTCTTTTTGTTTTTGTATATTTTAAGCATATGATGCTAAGACTGTTACCCAATGTGAACAGTGGGCTTAGGAGTCTCTAAATTAAATTTTCTCTGCAGTGAATGAAACCAGATACAGTCTATGGTCTCAGGAAGTTTAGGAGAGTGGTAAAGAGCAGGAATAGGGATAAGGAGATTTAGAAGTCACAGGATATTCTGGATCATTCTTTGCACTGAGCTTAATTCATTTCCCAGGATCCTTCCTCACTTATTCAATCCCACATCGGGCTGTCCCCTTCTGAACTGCTATGACGGTGGTTGTCTGTGCTTTATCTCGGTTATAGTCTGTCTCTTGTTGCGCATCCATTCATTCTACAAAGATTTTCTGAGCCTAGGATGAGCTCCCATATTAGGTGGTGGGAGCTCAGAGACCTAAGAAAGCCTTTAAGGACCTCACAGTCTAGTGAGAAGTTCCCTTATAATCTACTCAGAATTGCAGAGTTGCTGGGTTTGCTCCCTCCTTGTGGGGAAGAGTTACACCTTCCATTCCCCACTTATCTTCCATGTGCCCTGGCCTCATGTGTGGAGGCTGTTTCATAGTTGACACACAAGTCTGCTGGGCACACTCATCAGTCAGTGTGTCTCTCTCGATCTTCATTAAACTCCGTTCTCAAAGTAAAGTGATTCTCCTTGTTTCAGTTCTGATCCATTCACCCATCCTCAGTTGCTATGGTCTGCTTTGGGTTGCTTCATGTTATGTAATTTGGTCAGAGCCATTTTCAATTTCTACCCCTACAGCCTGCTCAAAGACAGCCAGGTTTTGTATTCGATAGCAAACAACTGTACAGACTCGTGTATTTGGTGAGACTGAAGCCTGTGAGGTGGAAAGAACACCCAGCGGAAATTGGACCTGCTCCTGAATATGCTCACTTAAAATGTCACTAACATGAAATACAGCATTTCATGGGAAGACCATCTCAAGCACCCCCCTTTTCTCCATCACTGACATTCAACTTGACATGTTCTCTTTCTAAATACAAGTCAAAGCAAGACTTTTCCAAGTGTCAGCATCACAAGCTCAAGCTAGTTCTTGGCAGTGAACTGGCTTTCCTTTAGCCCCTGGCAGAGTGTTAGCAACTAACATACAGCGAGCTGAGCAGAGCCGCACCAAATGGACTGGGGCCTCCCCAGGTGCAAAAGAGCACTCTGCTCCCAGCCTGCCCAATCTTCTAAAGATACCTGCCCCTGGTCCCGAGGGGCTCAGTGTGTGCGGTTAAAGATGGCATAGCTGCATCCTTTTATTTTTTAGGTTTTGTAAGGCAGAGAGCCAGTGTGTTCTCTCTGTGGCAGAGAACGGCAGCAGGGGAACAACCGGTGTTGTCAGCAAGCGGTACCAAGATGCAAAAGAGAGAACCCAAGCAGAGAAGGGTGGCTCACGAGCCGATCATGCCAAGCCCTGCCAGATAATACTTTGCAAACTTGATGGTAATCAATGCCACCCAAGCACACCAGATGTGCCAAAAAAAACTTCTTGCACCTTTGGCTGAATGTGGCTTTAGACTAGCATTTGGTGAGAATATCTTGTTTCCAGGCACTCCAGACAGCCGAATACAAAAGTGATCCTTTTGATATTGATAAATAATGTGACACATGATTCTCCCCATAGAAATTGTGCAAATCCCTAATTATGAGGGAACTTTCTCAGGGGCATATTAGAATATTGTACTAAATTGAGTTATCTTCACCTTTGCCAAGGCTTTTGTAAAACTGCTCAGTAAGCTGCCCTTAGAAGTTTTTGCTTTTGTTTGTAAATCATCGGTTCAACTTGCACTAAGGATTCCAAGAATTAAAAAGAAAAAAAGGTTCAGGAAAAATTATATAGAGCGAGACTCCTAAGTAAGGGTTTCCCTGCCTTTTGGTGAACAGGTCACAAGATTGCAATTCTAAACAATCTCACAATTAATTCTTGAGCTATGCAGTCCAATTAGAACAAATGCTTCCTTTCTGGTTTAATTAGAGATGAGTAGGCGCCGATGATCTTATTTGTATAAAATAAGTGCTCATTGAACAAGATTTGGATCAGGTTCAGCTTGTTAGAAATGCCATGAAAAGGGAGCTTTCGCTGTCTCTGGCCCCTTTAACTCCTTACATGCCCAGAATGAACTTCTTCGACGTGAAGAATATAGAGTATCTTTGTGGAAACCTGGTGAACTTAAAAGAGGGGATGTGTTTGTTGAAACTGTTGGTAAATAAAGTCATGCTGTCACCCGCGCACACTTAGCATCTTCCCACCCTGTCCCCAGGCCACTGTAGGTGGGAACTCACCTTGCTAGTCTGATGAAGGCCACTCTAGTGTAGAAAGAACAGGCCTCTGTTTGAGACGTGCTCCTTAGAGTCTCACTACTCAGAGTGAGAGCTGGGTGCCAGCAGCCTGCCCCCTGGCCTGGGAGCTTTTTAGAACACAGATTCTTGGGTCGCTACCCCAGGCTTAGGAGAATCTGCTTTTTATTAAGATCCCCAGGTGATTCATGGGCACAGTGCAATTTGAAGAGCACTGGTCTAAAAGCAGCAAATGATGGAGATTTTACTTTTATCTTAAAATGAAGGGCCCTTGGGAGTCCCTGAGAGTGTTGTTCCACTTGAAGAGAAGCTGGCTCCTGGTCCCCTCTCTACAGGGGGATTGCCACGTTGACCTTCCCCAAACTTTTTGCTGAAGACTCAAATGTACCCTCCTGCCTCATCTTCTAGTAAGCTCCCAGGATGAGGACGAAAAGGACCCAGGTCATGGGGCAGCCTCTCCCAGTGTCTGTGCTGTGGGCTTGTCACCCACCCCTTCAGCGCATCAGTGAGTGCCTGCTGCACAGTAGAGCCCCTGCTGGCTCTCTGGCCACAGGAAGAAAGGATTACTGCCTTTGAGGGCGGCCACTCTCTGGGACTGAATGAGAGAGAGGGATGAGTGGGAACGGTCACGGGACACCCAGGCCTCAGATGCCACCAGTGACAGACTGATTATGGATTCAACATTGGAAAGGCCCTATGTCTGGGAGGAGAGGGCCTCTGTCTCTGTGGGGAGGGCTCCGGCACGCGGTGTCCTGACGTGCGCCAAGACAACTTCCGAGACTGACATACTAAGGAGGACTTAGTGAGTGTGTTAAGGGACACCTTGATTCATCATTTTGCTCAGCAAGAATTTGTCCACCTTTTCTCATTTATTTTGTCAGGAAGTAAAACTTGGGTATAACAAAATGTCAGCATCAAGAAGTTTCCAAACCGACCTGAGGATCTTTACATTCTCCCATGTTGTTCGGTCCTGGAACTTTTCTTGAAGTATCTGGTGGGGAAATGTGACATACTCCTGCTTCACCACATGGTGCCTGGAAGAGGGTTGAACAGGGAGTAGCAGATTTAAAATTTCTGTCCTTCCATCCCAGACACTGAGACTCATGTTATTGCTGACTAGGGGATATCATAGGAGCCCAGACCAGCAGATAAATCATCATCAATGTGCCTCAGAGCCAGCCCTGATCTAACCTGGTACCCTACTGCTGCCATTGCCCTGGTGATGGGCCCAGCCCTGCAGCCTGCACCATACCTTCTAGACACTTAGGCAGGGCCATGGGCATTTCTGCATAGCCTCGGATGCTCTTCCCTAACCCTCAGCTCCAGCATGTGGCCATCTCCCCAGAAAGCTTGGTGTGTGCTGCTGTTGAGAGCCACAGCTGTGGGAGGCAAGCAAAAGTACACAGTGTTTAGGAATCAGTGCTGGGAAGGAGAAAGACCAACCTGATTGGTCCACCAGAGCAGGTGGCTCCAGACTGGTAGAAACAAAAGAGTGCTTTAAAGGGGGAAAAAAAAGGAAACTTTCAAGAAGATACATTT
>VMDR010004701.1:0-57391 GCA_007922815.1 Macrotus californicus
CCTTCTTGCCTGCAAGGTTTCTTTTGAGAAATCAGCTGACAGTCTGATGGGCACTCCTTTGTAGGTTACTGTCTCCTTTTCTCTTGCTGCTTTTAAGATTCTCTCTTTATCTTTCATCTTGAGTAATGTAATTATGATGTGCCTTGGTGTGTTCTTCCTTGGATCCAACTTCGTTGGGACTCTGTGAGCTTCCTGGACTTCCTAGAAATCTATTTCCTTTGCCAAATTGGGGAAGTTCTTCTTCATTATTTGTTCAAATAAGTTTTCAGTTTCTTTCCATTCCTCTTCTTCTTCTGGCATCTCTATGATTCTGATATTGGAACGTTTAAAGACATCCTGGAGGTTCCTAAGCCTCTCCTCGTTTTTTTGAATTCTTGTTTCTTCATTGTGTTGTGGTTGAATGTTTCTTTCTTTCTTCTGGTCCACGCCATTGATTTGAGTCCCAGTTTTCTTCCCATCACTGTTGGTTCCCTGTACATTTTCCTTCATTTCACTTAATGTAGCCTTCATTTGTTCATCTAATTTGTGACCAAATTCAAGCAAGTCTGTGAGCATCCTGATTACCAGTGTTTTGAACTGTGCATCTGATAGGTTGGCTATCTCTTGGTCACTTAGTTGTATTTTTTCTGGAGCTTTGATCTGTTCTTTCATTTGGGCCATTTTTGTTGTCTTGGTGTGCCTGTTACATAGTAAGGGGCAGAGGCTTAGGTGTTTGGGATTCTGTATTTTTTACAACAGATGACAAGTCTTACCACTCTATGACAAATATCTCATTTCATTAGGCTATTCAGCAGCAAATGAGCAATCGGTTACCATGATCAAACTTGGGAGGAGAGCTTGCTTTGTGGAAATGATCATCTGTGTAGGGCCTTTCTGAATTTGTGAAGGACTTCCTCATTTGTCACCATTTCATTTGGTCTCCAAAATAGGCAGACATCATTTATACTTACTTACAGATTAGACAACGGAGCCTTCTATAGAGCAACACATTGATAGAGGATTAGATAAGGAAGATGTGGTACATATATCCAATAGAATACTACTCAGCCATGAAATATGATGAAGTACTGCCATTTGTGACTACATGGATAAACCTTGAGAATATCATGCTAAGTGAAATAAGTTAGACAGAAAAACTAAGAACCATATGATTTCACTCATATGTGGGATACAAAACTGAAAGCAACAATTGAACAAACAAGAAAAACAAAAAGTTCACAGACACAGACAACAGCATGGTGGTTACCAGAGGGAAGAGGGATGGAGGCATTTGTAAAGGGTAATGGGTGACAGACACACAATGCAATATACAGACAATGCATCATAGCATTGTACACTTGAACCCTATATAATCTTATTAACCAATGTCACCCCAATGTTTTAAGTGAAACAAGCTGTCTTGTTGGAAAAGTTGAGTCCATGGTAGGACCCAGCCTGCTCCAATTCCTACTCCTGGACAGCTGCAAGGACGTGCAAACATCCTGTAGCATTACTGCCTGGGCAACCTTTGCAGACTCGGAGGACAACTGTGGTCAGGGTGCATGTTTCCCATGAGGGAAGTTTCTTCTGTGTTATGCCCCTAGTTTAAAGTTCTCCCAAAACAATTAAACTTCCTAGAAAGAAATAAAACCAAAGGAAAAACAAAATGATCAAAAAAGCTATTTTCTAAATAGCTTCATTCATAAATTGGGG
The DNA here is from genome assembly GCA_007922815.1 of Macrotus californicus. Taxonomy (NCBI): domain Eukaryota; kingdom Metazoa; phylum Chordata; class Mammalia; order Chiroptera; family Phyllostomidae; genus Macrotus; species Macrotus californicus. The sequence continues at coordinate 1,693 of VMDR010004701.1, forward strand.
ACTTCAGATCCTGACAAAATGAACCCTCTGAAATGCATTTCTCCCAGGCACACCCTGCATGGGTCATGTGGCCCACACACACCACTGGCAGCCAGCCCAGGGACACCCATTCTGAGGGCCACCAGGGTTGGGTTTGTCGTTCATAACATGAGGCCAAGCAACAAATTCTATTATTCGAACATGCGAAGTGGATCCAAGGAGAGGAGTACTTCAATCTTTTGCTCGGAAGCGACATTTGCAGCTCTTGTCACGGACTTTTCATTATTTAACCACAGGGGAACTGTTTCCAAGAATTACTATGTTAAGCAGTATATTAAAAAGTGAGTCTTGGTATTTTTTGCAATAAATAACCATTTGCATTTATTCTGAGAACTCAAATGCTCACCAGAACTTCTTTACATTGTCTGCTTGCAGAATTGCAGACCTATTAGAAATGGGAGACTTGTTTCCTAGGAACTCAGGCAATAACCCGCCCTCCCCACCGGCTCTGTGATGCACACTCACTGTGCGCCAATCCCTGCACAGTAGGTACAACGATGGATGAAGCACCGACCTGGCCTTCAGCTCACGCCAAGTAGGTCAGCACAGAATAGGAAGAGCAACAGCCTTGGGAGCAAAGAGATATGAATTCAAGAGTCAGCTTTGTTGATTCAGTTGTAAGAACCCAGACAAATCACATAACTGTCCCTAGCCTCAGTTTTCTCCTAAGTAAAATGGGAATCATCATATCTGTTGATTGGGGTCTTGGGAATATGAGAATAAATAAAGACCACCTAAATGGGAACCAACAGAGACTATGGATGTAGAACTTGCTATAAAGGAAGCAGCTCTTGTCACTCGTGTTTGGCAAGACTCAAAAGCAGGCAGGAGATGGGAAAGTTTGATGTGAACTGCAGGCAAAGGCTTCAGGGGGCTCTGACTGGAGGCTGTTGGCTTGGGGTGATGAAGGCAGCTGACCAGGAATAGGCATCTTCTGTCGTTGGTTTGGGGAAGCACATCTGGATTTTTTTTTTTTTGGTTGGCTCTGAGTTGGAAGTGGGGGATGGGGCATGGGAGACCTGGCATGCATTGACTAAGTTTTAACCAATTGTTCTAACCAAGTTCGAGGCCGATGGCTACAGAGTTTCTGTTTTGGCTCCAGAGACTGGTGGCTGAAGAGGCTGTGGGTCAGAGTTCTGTTGTCATGTATGGTTTGGTCATTGTCTTTCTGTGTACTCAGTCACTCAGAAGACAGACAGACACCTAGACATGCACATATGCAGAGAGTGAACTCATCATGTGTTGCTGGTTATTATGGGGCTCCATCAAAGGGGAAAGAAGCGTGTGTTAAATGAGGGGTACCAAGTCATTTGAGAGCCTAAAGAAGGAAGTTACTAACTCTGCTTAACGCTTTGAAGTCTTTGGCATTTTTGTCAGGGCTTTGGGTTGTGAGTAAGACTAAATAGACAAGAAACTTAAGAAAATCTCTACCCCTCCCCCACGGAGGACACAGCAAGCTCAAGGACAAAGAGGCAAGCACGGGAAGGAGAGCATCTTTTGGCGGATGGACCCCAGGTGCTCTTGGACCAAAATGAGAGTCAGACTGAGAGCGAAGAGGTGACCTTTGAATACAAACTTGGAGTTTGCAGATATGGGGACTAAAGTGACCACAATAAAATGTACCTGCTCTGAACCAAAAACTGACCATAGTAAGGGAAGAGCAATAGTAGGGAAGAACCCAGCATTTTCTCTAAACCTGGCCAGTGTCTGTTGTTCCAAGCCCCAAGCCTGTTGCTCAGGAAGGGTAACATCTGGCCTTCTCAGGTCGCATCCCTGAGCCTTTCATACACAGTGGACTGGCCCCAAGACACCAGAGCTGCACCAGCCCTCCACCCTGCCACAGAGCCCTGGGGTGAAGGACTTTTTCCCCTTCTCCCAAATGGGGTTCTAGAATCAAAGCTTTCCATTTATGTCCAGGTTCATATACTGTCTAAGCAGGGAAAAGCCCAATTGTGATGAACAGAACACTTTTTTAGTGAACATCAGTAGAGAGAGCACCGTTCCAAAGCCAGCACCCTCATGGTCTGCAAAGGCAACATGTTCATGAGTCTAGAATCCGGTTGAGGTCAAGGGAATAGATTTTACCTTAAGGTTCCACTGGGTACCCATATGTTTGCCATCAAGTTCAGCAGGCTCCACATAAAAGAGACCCTCCTGTCCTTTGACTTGCACAGAACCTTGGTTTGGAGCCGTTTATCTTGGCCCATTTGCTCTTTAACACTAAACAGCTGGAGATTCCCCCAGCATTTGACTTGATGATTTCATTAAAAGTGTAAACTGATTATTGACCCCTATGATCTGACTTCAAGCTCACTGAGTGACTTTCTGAGGATAAATGAGCTCCCAGCCACCTGCCTGGAGAGTGAAAATGTGTAAGATAGAGGATTATGTTATCCAGTGTCACCCATTCACCAGCAGTGACCTTTCTGATTTAACGTCGATAAAGTTCCATCCAGGCATGTATATCATTCTCATGAGCAAGTTAATTGCTGGAAGAGTAAATATTCTACTACCTTTAGATGACATTTCTGAGTAGAACACAGTAGACATTTTATCAAGATAATTTCATCTTGTGAGGCCCCACCTGCTCAGCCAATGGCCTTCTTTGGTGGTAATATGATCGTGGACCCCTTCGCTGAATGCCGCACCTCCCTTATACCCCTCAGATTGTAGACTTTTAGATTCCAACCTGCCTGCTCCATTAACCTGTGAACACCTCAAACATCTTCATCCATTCCTCTAACACATGCCTAGTGAGCTATTCTACATGATAGAGAAAGAGCTAATACAAGTCAGACCCTATCCCATCTCTTTGGAGTTTCTACCATGATAAATAAATACACACAAACAATATCAGAGAGCATTCAGGGCTGTTGAGAAAAGCTACTCTAGATGGAATGAGCCAAAAAGGCAAGTCATCTTTGAGATGGCAACTTTCTTGACATCAAGGAAAAAATCCAGGAACCAAAAGATGAGTCTGAGGATCATCTCAGCAGAAGAAACAGCTGTGAAGAGGCCCAAGACACCAAATACATCAGGGACAAGAGGGAGGCTGGGCACTGAAGATGTGTGGACAAGAGAGGTTAGGGGAGGGCTGAGGGCAAAGAGAACACACACCATGCAGGTGTTTGATTTTTATTCTAAATGTAGCAGAACCTGCTGATGGCTTTCAAGCAGGGGGACGATGTGATCTGAGTTATGTTTCAGAAAGATTATTAGGATTGTTGGGTAGAATGAGGACAGGGTCACCTGATACAGCAAGAGTGCCTGGAAGGCTGGCTCCACGTTCCTGGTAATGGCAGGGGCTGAGGAGGGGACAGCTGGGAGGAGGGGGGACGTGCACAGTGGGAAGACACAGTGGGTAATGTTGTCTGTATCTCATACCCAGGGCCCAGGAGTGTGCCACACGTGCACTGGGTGCCCAGTAGTTGAGAATTACTTAGAATGCACAGGACTAAATTCAAGTGAAGAAAGATGCCTTGATTGAGTCAAAGACTGAACGTGTCTCTAACTTACAATTTAAATAAAAAGCACTTGGGATAAAATAGAAACAACTCTTTTCACTCTTCAGGGAAGTCAAGAATCACATTTGAATCCCATATATATATAAAATATACACACACACATACCATAGCACTTACCTGACCATAAAAGGGCTCTTTAAACAAATCAACCCCAAAAGGAAGTTGCCAGTACTCTTCATAACTTCCATTTCCAGCCTATGCATTTCAACTCTAGACAGAGACCAAGTCAGGAAAGAAAACTAGAAGGAAGCCCCAGAACTGTGTCCTAGCCTGGTCTTCCTGTCACCGTGCAAGGCTCCAGGAAGGAGGAAAGAGCCTATCCTTTCTAAATCCCCTTTGTCCCCACTTTAGAGGTTAGAAAACCCAGAAACCAAGCCATTGGTGGTTTGGCCCTTTTCTTGAACTTACTATAAATTAGCTAAATCACACTTGACATTACATTAGAAATGGGGTGACATTAGGGAGACTTCAGCTGAGGGACCCAAGAATATTTAATTACAGGTTTTCAGAGAGATAGAAGTGTGCACAAAGGATGGTAACATAGGACAAAGAAGTGCCACTTGGTTGATGACTGAGCTTGGGCTCACAGCCCTTGTGCCAGATCACTTAGGGTAGGCCAGAGAGCACCTGTTTTGTAAACTCAGCCCTGGACAGACATTACACATTTTTTCACCCTTTTCAGAATTGTTTCCATTTTTCAGATGAAGAGACCAAGGAGAAAAGATATTAAGACTGTAATTTCATGGTACCTGAGAGCTAGGGAGTTGCAGACTAGGCGTCAAACCGAAGTCCAGTCCTACCCTCTTTCCACTTGATCACCCTACAAAAGGGTTGTTCTTGTACCCAAAACAGCGCTCAGAAAAGCCATTCCAATGTGTTCTCCTAAGGACGCAGTCAGAGAGGGAAGGAGGGAGGGAGAAAAGGCTGGGAAGAAAGGAGGGAGGGAGATGGAATAAAAACTTGACGCGATCTCTTTCAATATGAATCAAAAACTCATTTAACCCATGTTGATTGAATGCCTAGCTGGTGGCAGACCCTGAGCCTGGTTGCCACCATGGAGAATTGTAGATGAAGCCACCCTAGAAAACCACACAGGAGGGGCAGGGTAGAGCGCCATTGCATGGGGAATATTCTGCCCGGGAACAAGACTTGCAGGAACAACATTCTTGTGCTCTTGATCATTTTATCATTAATCTCCATTGTTTCATTTACTCACCCCTAAAACCTTATTGTTTTTTGCACCCCCCCCCAACACCATCCAATAAAATAGAACTAATATCATGGTGTCATTTGAAAATATATTTATGTTTGTTTTCCCTATAAAAAGAGATAATAATGTTATGTTCCAATAATATTAAGTTGCAATGTTATTTGCAAGATTGCAGAGCTTTTAATTTTCTGATTATTTCCACAGTGGGAGTTTCAGCTCAATTTCAACAAAGACACTTCTATCTGTGTCGGTTATTTTTTTATTACAGCTAGAAGCAATAATTGCCTTTAGTGTAGGAAAACATCACAGAGGAGACAACTGTTGTCTCCAAAGACCAAGATCATCAGGGCGAATTTTTATGTAAAAAAATTTGTAAATTAATTGCAGAGTCCTATAAATACTATATTTACTAAAATTGCATTCGTTGCTGTCTTCAAAGAACTCATCGTTTTCGTGTTTTTTAAAGGAATACATTTCTTGAGAGCCACATCAACAAAAAGTAAAGGCAGCCAGAAAAATACTAATAATTCATCAATATATGACGTTCACAAGGACAGAGTTAAAGGTGGTGGGGAGGAAAATCCCAGACCCATGGACTTGAGTTTTGGCTCTCAAACTTATTAGCTGTTTGATCTTTAGGAGGTTATATAAACATCTCCAAATGGCAGATTCTGCTAGTGAAAAAAGATTATAGCGAGATTAAGCTAAATAGTGTGGATGAAGTGATGGAGTACACATTCTGACATAGAGTGGGTCCTAAACAACTGGCCGCTGTGATAACAAAGGTGTTTTGTTACATCACTCCATTCATTCAACACACAGTGAGTGCCCACCTACTCCAGGACCTCTCCGGCCATTGCTCCAGGCTCTGGCTGTTGGTGGCGAAGGTGGTAATGAGGGTTGCACAGCTATGAGCTAGTGACCCTACCACATAGTTCTGAAAGTGGGGTCCGACAATATTCTACTGATGGCCACCCAAAATCAGTATCATAATTATTCTTTGCGTGCCCATGGTTTACAAAAAGCATTGTCTCAGTCAACACATATTCCCGCCTTCCTTTTGCTGAGCTGCCTTTATTATAGAAGTTAGAAAGTTTAAAAACAGACTTGCAGCCTCTTTGGTAGCTGGAGTCTGCTAGGTTCTGGCCCTTGAAATACGAGAAAATATCTACCGAGGACTTCTGTGAGAGCTTTTGCTTTCATGGCACAGGGGCCCTCTTCCTGATGTTTTCACATTTGTACGAGAGATGAAGAGTAACTAGAGGACAGGAAGCAAATATTATTCATTTACCTGTGACCAGGGTCCAGCACTGATGCATAGCAGATACTGAGAAAACAGGAAGGAGGGAAAGAAAGAAGAAAGGGAGGGAGGAAGAAAGAAAGGAAGGGCAAAAAAATATTTTAAAATGAAATGAAAAACTTATTAACATGTAGAGTACTAGAAAAATATTAAATAGAATATATGTAATAAGTGATGTTTACAACTTCTACATTGAAAACTGAAAATAAACAAAAGTTGGTAAGAGATATTAAAGAAGATGTAATTAATGGGAATGTATACCATGTTTATGGATTGGAAAATTCAATATTGTTAATATGGCATATAATTATAGACTCTCTATAATCCCAATCAAAATCCCAGCAGGCCGCTTTATTAGAAAGTGGCAGGCATCAAGAAATGTGATATAAAATCAGAGATGGTACTCCATTCCCATTGCAATAGCTAATATAGAAAGAACAGACACTACTCATAACATATGAGGGTGCAGAGTAAGTGGAATGCTCATGAATTGCTGGAGGAATATAAAACTGACAATTACTTTGAAGAATTATTTGAAAGTTTATTGGAAAGGTAAATATACACCTATCTTATGACCCACAAAATTCTAATAACGTATCCAAGACAAACAAAACTTATGTTTACATAAACTCTTGTACAAGAATGTTCATAGCAATCTTATCCCTAATAATACAAAAATTGTGAACAATCCAAATAACTATCAACAACTGAAGAATTAATGCGTTATTATATGACAATTCAAAGGAATACTCTTCAACTACACAAAAACAAAAAAAAGAGAACCACTGGTAAAGGCAACCCCGTGAATGAATTTCAAAGATGTTAAACAAAGGAGGTTGGACACAGACCACACACACTGTCTGATTCCATTTGCGTGAAGTCCATGAGGAGGTAACACTAATCATTAAAAGTCAGAACGTACCTTGGGAAGGAGGAAATTTGGGGGACAAAGGCAATGAAAACGGTCTTCACTGTGATTGTGTTTCAGGGGGAGGGTGTAGGAGACGGATGAGGAAAATTGTCAAATCTCATCACTCTGAACATTTCTGATCTAAATACCCCACTCATGCTATGTACAGTGCGCCTCACAGAGGTGCATCTAAACACATCATAAGACACCAAAGACAGGAGAAAGTCTGGAAAGAAACCAGAGAAAAAAGGTGGATTCTCTCCATTGCACTGACAGAGCCTCACGATGCACCCAAAATGCAACAGGGTGTCAGGAGAGTGGGGAGCCCCCCTCAACAGGCACTCTGGAAGGAATACAAAGCTCACCACACAATGTGCCTGGGAAACAGACTGGCGAGAGCCATTAGAAAGGGTTTTCAATTCGTCTATTTATGCTGTCATAAGATTAATTTAATTATAAATTCGATCAGTTTTTTAAAAAGAGATTTTTGTAAATTAAATTGCTAGAAATCAAAATAAAATAATCAAAATGTTTAAAAGCAAATGAAATATGGATAAACAATAAATAATAAAAGTGAGATTAATTTGAGGAATTTTCTCAAAACATAGAACAAAGAGGCAGAAAATTCGAGACACAAAATTTTGTGTCTCCTGCAGAATAAATCCATTAATTTTAGCATTCATCTAATTAAAGATATAATGGGGAGAATTTCCTAGAATTAAAGAAATTCACGACATCTCAGTCGGAACAAGTTCATCAATCATCAATCAGAATTGAGACAAGAACATAAATAGCCATATTTATAAACTTCCTATTGAACCTATGATAATCAAGAATTTTTAAAAAATGACACCCTGGCTGGTGTGACTCAGTGTATTGAGTGTCAGCCTGCAAACCAAAGGGTCGCTGGTTCGATTCCCAGTCAGGACATATGCTTGGGTTACAGGCCAGGTTCCCAATGGGGGTCATTCAGGAGACAACCACACACTGATGTTTCCTTCCCTCTCTATCTTCCTCCTTTCCCCTCTCTAAAAATAAATAAATAGAATCTTTAAAAAAATGATATCTCACCAAGAGAAAAATCACATTTGCCATAAGGAACTGAACCCAATTTATTTCAGACTTATCAGAAACACCACAATGCCAGAAAATACTGGTGTAATACTTTCAAAATTACTGATTAAAAAACTAACTTAAAACCTAAAATTTGAAACCCAGAAAAAAGTTGTTTGTGAGTGTAAAATAAAGATACTTTGTACGTAAAATGATTCTGAAATCCACAAATCTCCTCTGAATTTTCTAATGGCAGAAAAAACATTAACCAGAAGGAAGTAATGCAATATGGGAATGAACAGTCAGCCAAGAAATCAGTCAGGCTGTGGTGATTCTAAGCAACTACTCTCCATTTAAGTTATAATGTGATTTATACAATTTCTAACAAACTCCATCTAAAACTGCAGGCAACGATAACATGGGAAATGAAAATATAAAGTTGACTGGAGTGGAGAATAAATGAAATGAAAATACATAAAGGTTCTTGTCTTACTGGGACAAAAATGAGAAGATCAATGACATTCTAAATTATTTATAAAAGGCAGTGCATTGTTATATTACCTGACATATTTTACTTCTACAATAGGAGAAAAGACTGGAAAAATATGCCTCAATGTTTAAAGAGCATGTTTGCCTGTTGTTATCTTCTTAGCACATTTTTTTATGTTTCTAATTTTTATATATTTCTTCCCCAAATATTTAAACTCTGGCTACAAATACATGTATACAGGGTAATCTCATGTGTTTTTTCCAAAGCACAGAACAAAAGTGCAAAAGAAAAATTTTAAAAACATAAAAAATGTTTCTCTTTGAGGGGTAGAATTATTGACGCCTTATTGTCTTCTTCCCACTTTCCCTAATTTTCTGCAATTCAAATATTTTAAACAAAAGACTGGATTCTTAAGACACCCAGGCACCTCACAGCTGATGCCCCGGAAGCAATACTTCACAAAACGACACAGTAAATGGTCATTTCTACATCTTTCTCCCTTCACTTCTGTAGAGCTCTTTGCAAAGTCATGAAGTTATTCTTGTGACTTCTTTGTATGGTTTTCCAAACGCATTTCATTATGTTTTATTTTCCAGGGTTCTTTTTTTTCCTTTGGTTGGTCTATGTTTTAATAGAGATGAATTTCTCTTTGCATAGGAAATATCAACAATAATTAGCCCCAAAGATTGGGAAATAAAGACACTACAATTTTACAACAGATAGAGCTTTTTTGCACTGTAGACAACATTTCTAACTGTCTGAGAAGTGAATCTGAGCTTACGAAATTTTTCTTCTTCCTAACTCTGCAACTCTTGTTTCCAGAGTTCTCGATGCTCTCCAGAGAAATGTAAGGGAATTTCTGGACCCATCACTTCCAGACTCAGAAAGAACGGTAAAAAGCCAGGAGTCTGAAAGAGCTGGAGCTTTCCAGGTTGGACAGACCTGGATTTTGTCTCTGGTCCACTCCCCAGTCAAACTTAAGAGTGGGTCGGGGTAACAAAACTGCTCTGTGTTTATTTTGCTGTCGGGCAGGTGAGTCTGAGACCCACTCGCATGGCGTGCCTTTGACAGATGGTCATCGCTACTTGTGAAATGTCCAATTGGTGACAAAACTAGAATTAGGATATTTGGGCTTGTTAATGACCTGTGATACCCAAAAATCATTTGTACAGTAAAACAGCCTGAGATGGGGGTAAAACTTCAGTCACCGAGAGCTTGATCCAGTTTCAAGCTCCAACACGTTGCTGACAACACCTTAGAAAAGACGACCTTAACTGTAGCCTCACTGACTTTCATCTGTAAAGTGGGTGCCATCAAATTTATTGTACACAATTGTCGTGAGGATTGGCAAGAACAGGCGGCCGTTATCATGATTGTCTAGAAAGAACAGGTAACATTTTTTGAGAACTTAAAATGTGCCAGGCACAGGCCACAGCGCCTCACACAGCTCTGCATCCGAGGTGCCCTCAGCCTCGCTGCTTGTGGATGATGAAATGGAGCACAGGGGACCCCAGGAACTTCCCCACACTTCCCGGGGCAGATGGGGGGTGCGGCACTCATCACCCAGACTCTGACAAAACTGCAAACCCTCCACAGTGTTTGAGAAATAAAACCGAACCAATTGCATGCACACACACACACACAATCTATGGAAATTCAGCTTCCCACAAAGTAGTTGTATTTATTAGAAACTTGAAGCCATTCTAAAAAGGCCTGTTTTTACTTGCAGAGATGGGGGGCTGAGATCAGCAACCATGCCTGGTCATGGCCAAGGGCTCCAGGACTTCCCTCCCCTCTTCTCCCGGTGGGTCAGCAAAGGCAGGGAAACAGCAGAGATGGTCCTCACCTTGGACTATTTCTTTCTGTTCTTGCCCCATCTCTGACCTCATCAAGGCTGGTGGGCCCCTGTGGCTGACACATAGAATTCATACTTCTGTCTCTTGAAGTCATGCAGAGTTTAGTGATGTGGAATTTTTTAAGGCTCATTTTTAGATATAAAGGTAAGCTGAAAATCTATCTCTCTCTCTCTTTCTCTCTCTCTCTCTCTCTCTCTCTCTCTCCCTCCCTCCCTCCCTCTGAAGATGGTTCAAGATGCCAAAACAGGAAAATGTGTTGACTTGAAGATGGACATTTTTATTTTTAAAATCTAAAAATGAGTTCTTCTGCTTTTCGTTGCCCAGTTCAGAATTCTGTTCCACAGCAGTGCTGATGGCTGAGACTTTCCCAATGGCTGTTGAAAAGGGCTGGGGGTCTCTGTGGCCCCGGAGCTGGAATGACTGGGGGCAGGATGTACCTGGGGACAGATTTTAACACAGGAACCATGGAAGTTTCAGAAACCTACCCAAAGAGATGTTGATCAGGAAAGTGATCACTTTGCTACTAAGAGGTGCGGGGAGATAAGTTTCTTAATAAGTGACTGCTTTTAAAAGCAAAGGAAAAGAGAGTCTGAAGTCTTGGACTCCATTCACCAACATCAAAAAATGCATTGCGTTCATACTTTTTGGTGCAAGTAACGGATGCCTTTTCTCCCAGGTTACATTGTGTATGCCTTCATTTCGATCATACTCTTCTATCGCCTTTGTTTTATCTGCTTGTTTGTTTGTTGTGGTGCATTTTCTCATCAGTAGCTCTCCCCACCAGACTGTAAACTCTTCCAAGAAGCCATGAAATTGAATTATTTCTGTTTCTCTAGCAACTTTCTTAGGATCTGACATGTGCTGTTTTGGTATTGCGTCTGTTAAATTTCCCAAGTTCAAAAGATGGCCTGTGAAATCCCACGCAGGCCCTTCTGAGCCATGTCCTTTCACAGCTCTTTTCAAAGATAAAGGCAAAGGGAGGGGCCTTTGAGGGTTCTACATTGCATCTACCCAGTGAGCTTCCACTACTCACTGGTTTTCATTGGCCAGGTCTTCCCCCAAAGGTGTGGTCTGGGCAGCGGCAGGGAAACAGGTCCCATGATCAGCAGTTCTCAGAAGTGCCCGCTCCCCCTAGGCCTGGTTCAGCCCTTCTGAGCCCAGAAACTCTGGGAATAGCATGTCACCACCTTGAAGCCTCGATTTCTGTTCTTTTAAAATGGGACTCCCAACCATGGCCTTGCCTGCCCCGTGGAGATACAACAGAGACCTGATGAGTCACATTGTAAGAAAGAGCCTCGTGACAAGGGTGCTGGCAGATGTCCAGAGAATTAGCTACTTTGACACAATTGACTCCATTTTCCACTTGTCACCCAGGTGCTGCCACCCTGTAGAGGGAGGGACGGAAAAGGGCAAAGGGTCAGAAAATAGAATGAGCGCCTCCCGTCACTTCGCCCCAAGCTCTGACACAACTATGCGTAACAGTGAAGTCCCTTCTCCATCACCACGCACTTAGCAAATAGGGCCTTGGCTAAAGCTTGAGCTGGAGTGTCTGATAGCTCCGACGTGAGCTGTTTCAGTGTCAATAGTAACGGTCATTTAGAACGTTGATAAGGCCACCATCCGTTTTAGGAAATGCCGCCAGATATACTGTCTACCTGGGTGCGTTGCAAAGGTGGGTAGGAGGATGCTGCGGATAAGTGAGATGCTTTCAGCTAACACACAGACGGAGTTGTGGAAAAATGCAGCATCTCGTGTTTTCAAATAAGGAGTAACTTTACAGTAAGGGCTATTGTTCCTCCATGCGCATCAGTGATACAACCTTCCCTTTGTAAATGTCTCCACTTATATGCTTTACCCAATAAGAAAAATTCATTTAGAAAAAAGTGTGAAGCTACAGCATGTAAAATACACCTATATCAGAAAAATGACGATAAGTTTGGTAAACTTTGCTTTAGAAGATCTTTATTAACTCTTCATTAGTGTATGACTAGACAGACATTAAGCACCCCCTCTTTCAATGAGGGGACTGTGTTTAGAAAGACAACAGACCATACTCTGTTACAAAGGCACTCAGTCAAGAGCAGTAACGACTGAATCTAGGCTTTCTCATTATAAAACTGGTGTTTGTGACATCATCCTCAGTAGACTGTTTTCATTCATTTACATACTGATTAATTCATTCATTCACTTGATTGATAATATCTCCTCCATGAACAGATGACCTGCAGTCACAGCAAAGGCAAATCTATGTCATGCAACTTGAATTGTCACCTGTCTGGCTCCTCTTGGTCCAAGGCTTTCTATAAGAAAAGGCAGAAACTGGTTTGCATTTGAGAAACATCCCCAAACCAGAAGAGGACCCAACCAAACAAGAGGAGGACCGGCAGTTCCCTCTACATGGTTGAGAGTTAACTTTCTAGCTGGGGGGAATCGATCTCCTCAGTTCAAAGGAAAACATATTCAGAAAGAGGGACTGGTACCCTCAGCACAGACAGCGTCATGAACATCAGATCTCCTGAACACTGAAATGCTGATCTATGAGCACCATATGGCTCCTCCACCCCTTCCCAGACATATGGGCTTTACAAAATAGGGAGAAACATACTTGGCAAAACATTTTTCAAATTTCACTCAAACCACAAAACTTTAAAAATATCTTAACACGTCTAATGAACCCAAAATGTGTCCTTGCTCACCCAAATTAATCTAACACCATTGTCGTAAACATGGGGACCTACTATGTGCCAGGCATATAAACATACACATGTGCGCACACATGTTGACTGAGAGTAGAAGACGTGGATGTAAGTATGTAAATAATGCCATGTACTGCGTTGTTATGCATTTTGGGGCAACGTGCAGTGACAACTCAGAGAAGGAAGCCCCTAATTGCGCCCCCAGGGTGGAAGGCTGGTGTGACAAAGCTGTAAAGAGGAGGTGGCATTTGCACCATGAAGTTCTGGACAAGAATGGGAAGAGTCACAGGTCAGGAAATGAGCATGAACAGAAACCTCAGGTTCGAAATTGTAGGGAGCTCAGGAATCCACTCATCATCCAGTAGGTTGCAGCCCAGGGAGCTGGAACTGGGGTGGGGGTGATGGAGTGGACAAGCTTGGCTGGCCAGGGCCACCCAGGGAACCTGGACTCGAGCCTTTTAATAATAGAGAGCCTTGAGGAAAAGACCAGTTTTTTATTCATGATAAAACTAATATACACTCGTGGAATTTTTTTAGACAAGCTAGTAGAGTGTGTACAGATTGAAAGGAGAACCCATATGTATGTCCAAGCATGTGTGTGTGTGTGTGTGTGTGTGTGTGTGTGCATGCGCGCATGTACTTAGAAACACAAATATTTTCGTAATTAACCTTCTGGTGGTGGGGGTTCAGCAGGAGGTGACATAATCCGAGAAGATCTCTAGGGCTTCAAAGGGCACTAAACAAACACCATGCACGGGCTCGGATGCAGCAGCCACATGGCGGTGCCGGAATGTCCGGCTCTGTTAGCTCCATCCCCGGGTGCTTCCAGATCTTCCCCAGACCCGGAGTTTCACAAAGCATATCTCTTACTCTTTTTTTTCCTTTTTTTTTCCTGCTGTGCTATTTACTTCCATTCACAGAGTAGCTTCACTTCAATAAATGATGTGTTTGCCATCAGAACAATTTGCTTCTCGTTCTAATTATAGCAACAAGCTGCTTCCCCTAAGCATATTATGGGTGTTTCATTATTTTAAATTGTTATCTTCCATATTAATTACAGAAACAGTTGATCTTTTCTGATAAGCAGGCAGCTGCAAATTCCCTTTTTATGTCTCATTGTAATAGGTGAAGTGCCAGGTAAAAATGAAATCAAACTCCGATACAAGTCATGCCGGAAGCCCGTGTAGGTGGCAGCCCGCTGTCTCCACTGGGCCCAGACTTGCTGTTGCCCAGGACAGAGCTGCCCGGCACGGCCCGGCTCAGCCCGCGGGCAGGGCACACCCTCCAGCTAGCTCTGTGCTGCTGACCAAGGGCTCATAAAAGCTTCCTCCTCGAGGAAAATGAATCATCGACAAGGGGAGTAAATCAGCTCCTGAAGCGGGAAGGTCAGAGAGAGCGCTGACACCCTGCTCTGACCCATAATTATGGCTGTCACTCACTGGGAGGAGGGGTCAGAGCAGTGGGACCCACGGGGCGCTGGCAAAGCCTCTCTCTGGAAGGAGGGAGGCCAAAGGCTCAAGTGAGTCACCTCCTTGTTCCCGATTTCCATCAGCGCAGGGACAGGTGGGGCCCTTCCAGCTCAGAGCCCAGAGGCCTGAATCTGCCCAGACAGGCTGCCTGCCTGTCCCTTCCTGGTGCAGCTGGGCACATGTCAAGGCCAACCTCAGGGGCGAAGGCAGCGTGATTCTCAAGGAGTGGCTTCCATCTGGTGTGACCTCCCAGATCCCAAGAGATAAGCGGAGCCACCCCACCCACAGCCTCCCCTGCTGCTCCCAGGCCCCCGGTGGCTTGGCCATGCACGCTGGGGCCTTCATCTTTCTGTGTACCGGTCCGAGGCATTGAAGGAGGCGTTTAAAACCAGCCAAACGCAACAACCAAAACCATGACAGACACTACGAGAAAGATGAAGAGAGGGAGTGAAATTCAGATCACGGTGAGAGAAGACCAAGAGCAGATTAGTGAAATAAACACAAGGAAAAGTCCATTTACAGCAATGGCTGTTCCGTGGCCCGTCGTGATCGTTCAGGTGGAGCTAGAAGTGTAGCCCTGAGCTTCCCGGCAGCTACAGCAAAGAAGGAAACACAACAGGTTATAGCCCTATAGCACCCTGAGAGAGAAAACAGAAGACAGGCCACTCGGGAGAACCCATGCCTAAGATCAGTGGCTCCAAGATGCCCTCCAAACAAGAAAGGTACGTGCGGGACTGGCAGCATCCCCAGTGGCATCTCCCAGCAAGCCTCTTTCTCAACATCGCTCCCCAACCTGGAGATTGTAGCACCAAGTTCAATGCTGTCAAAGGCCCTCTGTGCAAATGACACACAATCCCTGCTGGCCCACACTGGCTTGATCTGGAATAAAGTTGGGGCCCAGACTGTGTTTGTAGACCAGCTGAGATGCTCCTGCAGCTTAGAATCACCAGGACGCACACCAGGGATGCTCGGCCACTGAGATGTCCCGTGTTCGGGGGGCACATGAGAGAAACCTTCCAAAACCTCAAGGTGTGCCCATAAAAAAGTGAGCAAAGAGAAACCCCTTTTCTACATAATGTCAACTAGCCCTCCCTCTGGTATAGTGTACGGTCCAGCTGCAGCCGAGCCCAGAGAACTTTCTGCACGGAGGGAAACGTTCTATCTGCTCTGTCCAATCTGGCAGCCACATGTGGCTGTGGAGCATTTGAAATGTGGCCAGCACAGCAGACAGGGCGAATTTTTATTTTTATTACCTTTGAACTAATTTAAACTTAAGTTTAAAGAGCCAGTGGCGATCGCATCAATAGCTCAGGCCACTCACTTTCTCGGTCACATTGGGGTTTTGCACCCTTTCCCAGATGCACGGGATTCACTCGTCTCTCCGCTCAAAGAGGAACCCCCGGTGCACATGGAAACCATGCCAGGATGTCCTAGGAGGGCAGTCTGCAGTGGCCAGAAGAGGAAGGGTCCCAGGGCCAACCGAGCTGGGTTTAAACCTTGACTCATGTGGAACAATGCTTCTCTGAGCCTCAGTTTCCTCATCTCTTAAACGAGGAGATTAATCTAATTGTCTGACAGCGTCTGCAGGTATGTTTGTAAAGGAACAGCCACGGAGTCACACCTATGCTCGTGTGGACACAGACACACGGGTTTGAACAGATGGACCCCAGGGTGAGAAGAGAGGAGCCTCAGGAAAGGGACCATCGTACAAGACTTGTCTTCAAATTCTCAAGGCTGAGAAGACACCGACATTTTACTTGCGATTGAAAAAATAAAAGCTAATTAAGGAAAGAAAACTACCCAGCATATATTGAATTTTCTTTTTTTCACTCCACATACTATGCATCATTGGGGGTGGAATCATTCATTCATTCATTCATTCAAGTTCCCCAGTTCCCATCCTGTCCCTGACCTGGAGGGTCCCTCATTGAGCAGGGGGACCTGCTGGGCACTGGGCATGTTTACCTCTCTGACAGAAAGGCCTTCCCTCCAGCCCACCCAGCTCCGGCTCTGGGAAACACCTAATCCAACTCACCAAACCCGCACTCAGGGTGCTACCAGGAACAGTCTCCATGCAGGTGATGGAGGGCTGACCGAAACACCTTGCTTGATCAGCCTTCCTTGAAACAAGAGCCGTCTCCTTATAGACACTTAAGCATCCCTGAAAGGCAGTATTTGGAGACGTGTTCAGTGTTAAAGGCATAAACCAAACTAAGACATCTCAACAACTGGGGCCTGGGGTGGGGGATGGGCCAGATGCCTGTCTGGAGGAACCTGGAAGGCTGGTGGCCTGCTCTGCGCTCTCCCCGAAGGCAGGGCGTGTCTGTTTGCTGAACACCTGACAATGCAGGTGCTTCCAGGTCTACATCAAGCCTAACTGGGTCACCCCTCTATTTTCGAGTCACATGGAGGGCCCCCGATCTTGGGCAGGAGAAAAACGTACACACTCCAGAGTCAGATCCCTGTCCCCTCTTACTCCACCCTCTGCCCACAGCCTCCAGCTGCTTCTTCCTTCCTGCCTGGGCTCCAGGCTCCTTGATGCCTCGAGGTCCCCGGCACCTGGCCAGCCTCACTCTCCGCTCTTCGTGGCCTTTCCTTATCACCAGCTGATCTTCCCAGACCAAGCCTCCTATCATCTTCTCTGTAAGGTCCTGAGTCACCAGGGCAGAGCCAGTCCTGCTGGGTTCACTTCCCAGTCTCTGTGCTCGGGTCTCTCAACTGCAGCAATCAATTTCCCTGTCTTCCCAGGAGGTGAGGACCCGTTTGGGGTCAGGGTGCAGCCTTGATTAAAGCCAGTTGCTCACATGCCTTGAGCCATTTTCTGCTCCCAGCACTTTCTGGAATGCACTCTTCAAGCACAGCAGCCTTCTGCCTCATGCAGGCAGGAGGGAGGCAGCCTCTGTGGGGATTTCCATGTCTTCAGATGAGGTCATCGCTGTGGAGGGAGGTTTGGAGGCAGTGCCCAGGGTAGCACGGTCTCTGAGTGACAGAGTTGTGGTCCGACGTCAGGAAGAATCGATACAGAATCTAAGTCTCAATTGCTCTGTGTCCAGGACCCCGCCCAGTGCCTGGCAAACAAGAGATAACAAAATCAGGGTGGGTGGGACTCTTTAAGTGAAAGGATAAGATGCAGAGGGACCCCCATGGTCAGGCCTCTGGGGGACCCAGATGTCCTTCCACACCTCTGCTCAGCTTTTCTTCAATAGGTACCTCTGCTCAGCAGGGGTGGCTCAGGGTCCAGCATGTCTCTACCCCGCTCCAACCTGGTGCGTGGCAGGCCACTGACTGGGGAACCCCAACATCCCCTGCCCCAGGCCCCTTCTGGTCTATCCATCTTACCCTTCTTTGAGAAGGGCAATGGTGTCCTGCTTCCTCAGTGACATCTCCTGGTCACTCCAGGCCCACAATGCCCCCCTTCAGTTCAGATTCACCTAACCCGTATCCATCACCAACCACCTGCCCCTCCCATAGTGCTTTTCTGTATGACCTTCATGGAGTCTCCCCCAATCCTAAGTGGGGGTGGGAGGGGGTCAATGTTATCATCCTCAATTTGCAAGAGAAAAGTGAATCTCTGGGAGATTTATGCTCTGCAACTAAAGTGTGACAAAGTGAAGAATCAGTTCAATCCCTCCACTGAGCAAAAAGAAAAGAGAAACAGAGAAAAAAACTCATGGACAAGGACAACAGTGTGGTGATTGCCGGGGGGGGGGGTGGGGGGAGGGGGGAGGGACGGTGATGGAAGGAGACGAGTCTCGGGAGTGGTAAACACACTGCAGTGTACAGATGATGTGTTGTGGAATTCTGCACCTAAAACCTGTATAATTTTGTTAACCAGCGTCACCCCAATAGATTCAATGAAAAAGAACAAAAAGAAAAAAAGATTGAATTCCTTGCTTATGTTTCTATACTGGGATGCACGTGCGAGGCACAGGTGCTGGATGGCTAAGGCAATAAATACATGACTGCATTTTGTATACCTGTGTAGTTCACGCATTAACTTATTTCAAAGTGAAGCTTATGATGTGTTTTTGCAGCACACCATCCTTTGCTGTTTTGTGCATCGTCACATCAGAGTGTTCTTCCCTTTTATACCACGATGTGTCCTCTCCCATCTTCCTTGAAACCCTTTCCGAGTGCCGGGTGAAGTTCCCATTCCTGCTAACTCTGCTCTGAGGACAATGACCGTGCACATATGCATGTGAGCGTCCTCAGCGTTGGCGAGACAGCAGGGCGTGGCGAGGACTGTGGCAAACCAAGGAGCATGCGCTCCATCCAAGGGCAGGGCTGTGATGACAAATCCAGCAGACTGCTGTTGCGGGATCTCCCTGTCTTCCCACGTCTAAAGAGAATCAGGAAATGAATTTTTAAGTTCAAAACCTTGGCAACTAATTCAAATGCGTTTTCCCTCATTTTCATTTTTTTCCTTTATGAAAAAATAAATAAAGCTTGTCCAAGGGTCTAAAATGGTTTTAAAATTGCTGGTCTGTGACTTGCTTTACAACACAGGTGGTCACTTGGAATGCCCTGCTTCTGTCTGAGCAATCTACTTTCCCAGTCTCGTCCATCAGCACTTATTTATGGTGTTGATTTTCTATTCAACTCAACCCAAACCCCTGGAGGGCAGAAGTGCTGCCTGACACAGCTTTCACAGCCCACGAGCGGCTCTCCACCAAGTGAGCTGTGGGTATTTCTCTTTTTTTTTTTAATTTTTATTGTTTATTGTTTAAGCTGTTGTGGTTGTTTCCACTTTTCTCCCCTCCCCCTCCCTCACGCAGCCCCACCCTCTTCCCACCACAAGCCGATCCCTACTTTGTGGTCTGAGTCCCTGGGTTGTGCCTAAATGTGCTTCATTTAATCCCTTCACCATTGTCATCCCATCCCCTACCCCCCCCTTTCTGGCAGCTGTCGGTCTGTTCTGCGTACCCTCTTTGCACATGGCAGAGCTATTTACGTAATAGCCAAGATTTGGAAACACTTGAGTGCCCATCAGTGGATGAGTGGATAAAAAAGCTGTGGTATATTTATACCATGGAATACTACGCAGTTGTAAAAAAAAGGGAAGAAACCCTTGTATTGGGCAACATCATGGATGGGCCTGGAGAAAATTATGGGAGGTGTCGAAAGCCATGGGCATTTCTGTGATGCACTCTGATTAACTGAGCCTCTTCCCTCCCCATGAAATAGCAGATCAGGGAAGAACCCTAGTTCCTACCTGTCTGCCAGGCCCGGATCTTCGAATTAATGATCTGATATGTGCATTATCTCATTTGTTCTCATAGCTTCACTACCAGGCAGACATAATCCCCATTTTAAAAACAAGGATACTGAGGCACAGCAAGTGGACACATTCCCTTGTCAACCATCAGCATCCAACCCATGCCTGCCCCATTCCAAAGTTTGCTTCCTCCCACTGCCTCACGCCCACTCAATGGCCAGCACTTTCCCAAGGACCTTGTTCGGAAGATGTGACATAGTTAAACAACCTTTGAAATTGCAAATGTAAACGTAGAAAGAACGAGCCCAGCAGGGTCACTGTGATCAGGGTTTGTGGCTCCACGAAGCCAGTAGACTTGTCACAGACAGAGCGGCAGGGCAAATGGCTGGGTGCAAAACAGACTTGTCTCCCCTTAAAAATGCCAACAGGCAAATCAAAGCCTTTATGGGTGATTCCCACTCAGGGGGTCTGCAAACAGACTTTCTATCCACCAGCCAGGGCACGCTGAAGAGACACGAAGAGGAAAATTGCAGGTGACAACCGGTGGGTCAACTGAGGCTTCTTCCTCAAGAGCTTATGAATCAGGGTCAATGCACGTCAGAGGGGGTGTTCAGGGGCCTGTGCCCTTCAGCTTGGAAATAACAGCCCCTGCTTTCATGAGCTCCACCCCACTGTCCTCCATAAACAGCCACCTTAATGCAGAAGTGGCTCCAGAGAGCAAGGGAAGGACGCAGAGTCCCACCCCCAACAGGGCTGCAATCTCTGTGAGGCTCTGGGCAGGTCACTCAGCCTCTCTGGACTCTGTGTTACCATCAGGGAACCCTGCATTGGCGGGCCGCAGAGGGGGCATGCTCTCAAACGCCCCTTGTAGCCTTCAGTGGCTTCCCGTTCTCCAAGCTGCAAGCGCTGCTGGTGGCCTCCTATGTATGGTGGTCGTTTGGGGCATATTCTTTCTTTTGGATATTCAAGCATGGAACCAGGGACCCACATTTTTGCTTTTTTGTTAGTTTATTGTTGTTTTTAATTAAATAATAATGGCAGACACTTCTAAGTTATATATATATATATATATATATATATATATATATATATATATATTCATTTAACTTCAAAACGATCTTATGGTATAGGTACTATGGGGAAACTGAGGTATAGAGCACTCGCAAGCTTGTCCAAAGTCGCCCAGTTCATATGTCTAGAATCTGGGATTTGAACCCAGGTCTGTACGGCTCTACACAACTTGTTCTTTACTATTGTATCAGTGGTTCCCAAGTTTATCTGCACATCTGAGTCACCTGGGGACATCGCTGAAAATTCCAGAGCTGAGGCCATACCCCAGACCAGTTCATTCACAGAGTCTGGGCGTGGCATACGGACATCGGTGGTTTGGGAAGCTCCCCAGCATCCCAGTGTGCAGATAAGTTTGGGGACTCTGTCCTGTAGAGTGACTGTCTACCCTAGTGTGCCATCCTGGGGTCTGGAGAAGAGAGGGCCACGTGGTAGACAGGGAAGCTTTGGGAAGCAGCAGACCTGGCTGACTTCCTGTCTCATGTGGGAGTCTTACAAGGCACCGACCTACTTCGAGTTTGTTTCTTGCACTTCTTCCACGCCACTCTTCACCATGTTACTAGCTCCGCGACCTTGAATATGTCACTTAATATTTCTGAGGCTCACTTTTCTCATCTTTAACATGACTTTCTAATACCTAGTCAACAGGGTTCTTAAGAAGGACAAAGTAAGAAAACTGTTTTCAAACTATGCTTATGGAGCCTCATAACTGCTCAAAACAAGAAAAAGGGACATGGGACCTGAATATCACACTCCACACTATAGTCTCAGATAGACACACGCACACGTGTACACAGTTCACACAACACACACACACACACACACCCAGCTCAGGTAACACAGACATGCACACTCACACTCAGCAATGGCGTGCAGGTAAGTCTAATCCGATGTCTGCATTGAAATCAAATCCTCTCTAACACTTATTTTTCATTTGCATTTTATAAAGAAATCATCAAAATTCAAAACCTCTCCTCTCCTTGTGGCTTGATCCATGTTTGTCTTTATTTAAGTTCAGAGCAGAGAAGGCAACACAGACCGAAGGTATCTTCCTGGCTACACCGACCACGGTGCTGAGGGTGTTCCCATAAATTTGAAAAATAACAGTGTTTTCATTTTCCTGATGCTGTGATAACCTTGTGAGAGTTAGAAATGAGAGTCTGTTTTCTAACTGGAATTGTTTTCCTCAATCACAGGCTCACTCTTCACACTTGTTGGCTATTATTGTAGGGTTGCTAATGAACGCTGACCTCCCCGCACTTGCAATAATACATTCTTTTAAATACCACAGCGATGTCTTCAATTACACGGAGGTTGCAAATAAGAGGGTAATGTATGTTTTACTTGGGTGGCACCATTCATTAGAATTGTCTTTTTACCAATAGAGTTGAAGGAATAATCTTCTCTCGGGTTTAATACTTCGGCCCTGCAAGGGGCCAGAATATTGTCACTCGCTATTACGGTGGTGCCTTGCTCCTTCTCTCTGGGTCACTTTGTGCTGAAGAGTCACTCTTTTAAAACCCCCTTGCATGTATCCCCAACTCCAGACCCTGATCCTGCTAAGTGGTCATCTCCACATCTTAAGCTTCTTTCATCGACTCTTTCCATGACTGTCTACCTGATCTCCTCGTCTTCCCGCTCCCCTCTGTCCTCCCACTGCCAGCAGAATTATCTCTTCAAGTACAGATCCAATATCCTCCCCCAATCTAAAACCTCTCCACTGTATACAAGAAACGCACAGCATGCAGATCCCTTAGGGATTTGACTTTCCTTCAAGCCCCCACTGGGGTCCTTGAGCTCCAGGCAATGAAACTTTTCAACAGTCTCTGAGCATCCCGTGCTCTCTCACTGTCTGATGGCTTGGTTGCTATAGTTTGTTTGGCTATATTGAGAAAGGAAAGGTGCAAATTATGTTTGAGCAGCTATTACGAGTGTGGTTTTGATAGACACTCTGCATATATCATTCCTTCCCTACCATCCTTACCCCAGTGTGTCCTTCAAAATGAAATCCACAATCCCTTGCTCAGTGAAGCCTTCCTAGATGTCTTAAGAAGTAATCCTCTCTCCTCCTTGTCTACCATATTAGAGCACTGTGTCTTAAATCAGGTTTCCTAGCTAAAAATCCTGAATGGGCCTGAATGAATTCTTTTGCAGACGATGCATTGAGGCAGACCTCTCAGGAGAAACCTATAAGAAAAGTGAGCAGCGAGGTAGTGATGGGAAGAAGGTATGGTTTCAGTGAAGTCCAGCCTCAGCCCAATCCCATGGGGAGCTCTGGGGCATGATTCATCCTTCTGTGAAATCAGAGGCTAAGGCTTTACCACTCCCTATCAATGATCCATTGGCTGTAGGCCATATCCTTATTAACAGGTGGTGAAAGATATAACCTCGTAGGTATTGCTGGGCAAGGCAGCACCGTTGGCCATGGTAATTTCCTGGAAAAACATGACGCTGTGAGCCGTTAGCAGCCCCCACTCATGACAGCCGAGGGATGGCTGCATTAGTCTGGTAGGAGTCACGTGGGGTCTATTACAAACTGAGCTTCAAATGTTTATTTGTTTGTTGATTCCTTCTATTAGCCTGCCAGTCCCTTGAAGGTAGGGAGTGTGTCTTCTTCCTATGAAATCCCAAAAGTCCAGCCCAACATGTTTCACACGAAGTAGGAATGCTTTATTGTTTTTGAATGAATGACCTATCTATTGACTACCTATGCTCATCAAAGAATAGTTCCAGGTTCTTAGAATATAATAAGCTACTAAGCAGGGTCCTTAGTTTCCCAAAGGTTGCTGGTCACGTAGGAAGATGGGGAGCACACATGATGTGAGCTTCGTTGCAACGTGTTAGAAGAACAACACATACAATACTGAGCTTCAACTACTGGCTGGGCACTGTGGTAGGTGTTCATCACATAGGATGGGTGTACAAATTATATAGTATGTTCTCCAGCCAGAATCATTAATGAACGAATGGTAACAGACTCACCCACTCCCCTGACTTCTGAAGAAGATGGACCCCTGCATGCTAGGTCTCTTTTCTGCTGTGAAGAATTGGGGAGTTACAAGGGGAAGAGAGAAAAATGGAAATAGTCAGGAAGACCAAATGATCCCTGTCATGCAAAGCTGAGACAGAGTGGAGGGAGAAGGCAGAAACAGACACACTAGGAGGGTCACGTTTGCAATAGACAACAAGGAGAGTGAACACAATGAGAATTAGCTATTGGGGATCTTTAATGTGACAGTGATGGAAAACGTGGACATTTTAGATATCTGATGTGTATTAATTGCACATGCTTTCTTTGTCTTTGATATTTCCTGAAGAGGAAAAATAGGACGTGGAGTACTTTTGGCTACCTTTTAGTTGCTAAAGTGTTTTTGTTTCGATGAAATGCAATGTGGGAATGGCATCTCATGAGGCCCTGGGATCTGAGTGATTCACAAAATATCTCATTTAATGGTTATAAAACTCATTTGAATTGGTAAAGTGACAGAGGATCAGAGAGGTTGAATAATGTACCCAAGTCCTGCAGGTAGTAACTACTGATTTCAGAATTTGACTCCAAGTTCCTCAGATTCCAAGTCCAGCTTCTGGTCACTGCACTACATAGCATCCCTGATAAAGAAAAAGTTGGTGTCAACCCTGTGAAAAGCCCTGTGAAAGCCAGAGGAATACTCAAAGGGACTTTATGTTTACTCCCTTAAGAACTTGGTCCAGAGTAGAGAGAGCACCCTGTGCCCAGAGATGAAAGACCCTGTGCTTTGAAATGGAGCTTTAGCTGGGCCAGGAGTCTGAATCCAGCATCTCTACGCAGGCCAGGTGATGCAGAAACTGTCTGGGACCACGTGGTGAAGAACAAATTGAAGAGAGATATTAAGGCAAGAAAAAAAAAAGAACTGCCCTGCTATTTCATGTAAAACAACTTTGTTGTTGTAGACCAGCTGACTTCTACACTGAAAAATTAATGTATTTCAAGAACTACTGAGACTTATTCATTCGTATTTGCCTCGTATGACACCAAATAACCAGTGAGACAAGGTGGTTCAACTCTCCTGTCTTTGTTTTGAAGCTGCGTTGATGCAACCGTCAAGCTGTCCTTCACAGAACGTGACAGGAGTAGCCTTGTCCTTCCCTAAACTCTCTTGTCCTTAGAGATTCTATTCACCTGTTTCAACAGCTTAGACTTATGTTAGGAGCTAGATCCCATTTGAAAAAAAATAAAACTTCTTCATCCTTTGGTTGTAAGAAAAGCCCAAGGCATGATAGGATGATTTAAAAACAAAAAACAAAAAAAACCCCACTGAATTTGGGGTCAGATGTTTAGTGTTGCTAACTCTGGGATGTTGGACAAATCATTTCATTTCTCACAGTCTTGGTTTCCTTGTCCATAATGTGGGGCTGATTAATTCCTGCCCTTCCTACTTCATAGGATGGTTAAAAAGATCAAGTTAAATAATGGAAAAAGCAGAGTTTTCTATGAATCAAGAGGAGAAATATTTATAGAAAAGATGTTTGCTTTCCCTTGCGTGAATTATCAATTGCTCTCATCTGGTGTTTTAATTAATAAGGTGTGTGATTTTTTAATTTAAATAAGATTAAGTCTCTGGAAAGAATAATAGCAGAAGAACATGAAGTATGTAATTTAAAAAATTGCCCAACAATGGTCGAGATGAAGTGGTTATCTAGAAACAGAATGATTCTTGTTAAATTCTTGGAGGGGACTGAACTGATTAGCTCTATTGTTAAGGGTTCATTTTTTTCCCCACTTTAGATAATATTCACTTATTCTTTATATTCCTTAGGACTTTATGTCTTTTCACATCTCAATGCATTTTTAAAAACATTTTTCTATCACATTCTATGGCATAATCAGGAAGCAAAAGGGGGGAGGGTGAGTGAAGTATATTGCTTGTCCCAGAAGGAACTCAGAAGAGCTCCTTGAGAATCCTGGGTAAGCTGGAGATGACTCAGCAGATAACCCAGACTGGAAACCTGGAATCACCATTTACCCCTTCTCCTCGCTGTTTACCTTCAATCACAGAAGGCGTTCTCATTTCCTAAGATCTTCAAATCCCGTTCCCTCTTCCCCATTGCTACTTTCCCAGCCCAATGCAAACCCTCACATTCCTGTGAACATCCCAATGGTCCACACAAGGAGCTCCAACCTCCGGTCCACCCATCAGAGTCCCAGCTGCATGTACCTGTCAGAAATCCTTCCAAAACAACATGGAAAGACATCCACTTCCAATCATCATGGAGTAACATGGACTGCATTTATTCTCTCAGCTGAAACAACTTTAAAATAAAACAGATAAAATCTATAAAGCAACATTAACATGAGGGAAAAAAATTCAGTCATCCTTGAAATATGGGTTACACATAAATTTGTTACCATAGTAGTTAGCAAATTATTAGTAGTAAAGGGAAACAGGGAATGAGACATTGAGTTTAATAAACTAGGGAGCATAAGCCTGTTTGCTTCACCAGGAAAATACAGCTTCACATCACAGGGGATTGTAGCATTGCATTGCCAGGGGGGCTAACATTCCTCCCTTCTCCTGTCTGGTGCTGGATTGTTGGAGGGCATTGGTGAGGTGCTTGACCACAGAGACTTGTAGCCTAACCAGGGAGTGGACCCATCAAAAAGCCTACAAAAGCTTGGGAAGTTGATTGGTTCTTTTGAAAAAGCACATGATCTATCCCAAACCCAAAGTAAAATAATCCCAGGGGAGCAAAGAATCTCTCTTCTCTTGTCTACCTGGTGATGCACTTGCCCCCTGCATTTGCATGTTCTCTCTTGCCCGGGAGCATGGGACCATGTGGGTCTGGCAGCTATCAGAACCCACAGCAGATGGTGTGGGCTCCAGAGGACTAAGCTTTAATACGAAGCAGAAACTCTGGACACTGGCTTTTGCTGTGGCCTTCGGAAGACAAGATCAGACTTTTTCCATGGTGGGATGGAGGGAATGGGACATTGGAAACCCAGGGGCAGATTTCCTCTTGAATAAATCATCTTGCCACACCACAATCTCCCATGCATGGGTCCTTGGAATGCTTTCCTCACAATCCTGTGGAACAGCCTGATTTCCACTGACAACAAAGTGAACTCTTGCTGCTTACCAGGAATAGTTTCAGTTCCCACCCGCCAGAGTGTAAAACTGAATTCACAGAGTAGCAGGTAAGATACTCAGAACAGTTTTACCTCAGTAGTGGGGGACACTATCTCCAGACTGAACACTGCTCTGGACCCATGTAGGAAAGCTTAAAATCAGGATGCAAAGACTCACAACGTTTCCAAGCAAACTACCCAGGTTCTAGAACAAAGTTCAAAACTCGTTATTTAAATACAAAAATATAACACCCAACAAGGCTAAATTCATTGTGTTTGACCTCCAATAAAAAAAGACGAGGCATGTTTAAAAAAATAAAACAATGTAAGTTATGATAACCAAACAATCCATAAAACTAACCTGGAAATTACATGCATAATAGAATTAATAGATAAGGATATTAACACAGTTATTGTAACTATATTCCTGATGTTCAAAAAGTTAATTAGACACAGAGAAGATATAAAAATACCAAACCACACCTCTACAGATGGGTTCTACAATGTCTTTGTACCCTTTGACGTAAGGTACAAACTTTCAGTTATGCAAAATGAATGTCCCAGAGACCTACTGGACAACATACGCTTATAGCTAATACTATTGCATCGTGAACATAAAAGGTAGCTAACAGAGTAGATTTCATGGTGTGTTTTTATCACAAGTAATAATCATTGTTATAGTAATAATTAACATATACATTTTGGAAGTAACAGGCATGTTTATGGCACAGATTGTGGTGAAACAGTTGCGCAGATACATACATATCACAAACTCATTGAGCTGTATATATTGATGATGTATAGCTTGTTGTATGCTAATCATACCTCAGTAAAGAGATTTGAGGGTTTTTTAAAGATGATATGAAAGCTGCAATGTCTAAACGAGAAAATACACTGAATGGGATTAAAGTTTTGATATTGCAGAAGAAAGTATTACTAAACTTGAACTCAAAGTACTAGAGAGTTTCCAAAGAAAACTCAGGGGAACAAGATGGAAAAGAATTGGAGCACCAGTGAGCTGTAGGATGACTTCATCAGCCTAACTTCTGGGCAAGGAATGGAAGGAAAGGGAGAGGGGCTGGACAAGTCCTTTCTAATTGCATAGCAGTATCTCCAAAACTTAGCTCAAGAACATTTATTAAATCACGTGTTTTCTCAGGGTCAGAAATCCAGGCACCCCTTCACTGGATGGTTCAAGCTCAGGATCTCTGATGAGGCTTCATGTGAACCACTGGCCCAGGCCCGAGGCAGCTTAAGACTCCACGGAGAAAGGACCCATTTACAGCTCCCAAGAGTTGCTGACAGCCTCAGACCCACTGCTTGGAGGCCTCTCCTCAGGGCTGGTTGAGTGTCCTCACAGCATGGCAGCAGCTTCTTTCAAATCAGCGAGCGAGAGAGAGCAAAACAGACAGCACTGTGTATTCAACGAATTAATCTTGGAAGTGGCACACTGTCACTCCTGCGTATCACAGCAGTTTAAGGCAGAGAAGGGGGAGAGACCATACAAGAATGCAACTATCAGGAGGGGTGACCACTGAGCACCATCTTACAGGCTACTCCCACAGGGGTCCTGGGAAACATTTGAGACAGCAATGGCCGAAAACATTTAAAATATGATGAAAACTCTACACCCACAGATACAAAAAGCTCAACAAACCCCAAGCACAAGGAATATGACAGAAACCACACCGAGGCCCATCATAAACACATTGCTTAAAACCAGTTATAAAGAGAAAAAATCTTAGCACCAGCCAGAGAGATTCCAATACACTTTACCAGAGTGGCTACATTTTGCAAGACTGATCATACCAAATATTCTAGAAAATGTGGAACAACTGGACCTCTTTTTCATTGCTGATGGGACTCTACAACAGCAAGATCATTTTGGAAAAGAGTTCTGAATTTTCTTTAAAAGGTAACCACATACCTATCGGATGCCTCAGGTGGATGATATTTAGCTAAGACAGAGTAGAGCATATACAGATATAAAGACTTGAATGCAATGTTTTTAGCAGCTTTATCTGTCATAGCTAAAAGCTGGAAACAACTCTGACACCCATCAACAGGAGAGTAAATAAATGCTGGGGTATGTCCATATGACGGAACCCTACTTGGAAATAAAGACGTATGTACTGCTATGTAGTCAACACCGTGGATGGATCTCTCAGTAACTATGCTGAGTGAGAGAAGACAGACACACAAGAGTAAACTAACCTAACAGTGAGGAAAAGTACATCAGCAATAGCTGGGGGTGGAGCCCAGGGACAGGGCGGAGGGAGAGATTAAAACACATTGGGGACACTTTGGAGGAATCGTGGATATGTCCCTTGTCTTGACTGTGATGACAGTTGCCAGGAGAATGTCAAAACTCATCAAATTATTTACTTTAAAAATGTATAAATATCCAATCACGATGTTGTACACTGGAAGCTAATATATTGTATATCAACTGTAATTAAAAAAATAAATTTTTAAAAATGTACAGTGTAACTGCATGTCAATCAAACCTTATAAACTTGCTAAAAACAAAAGCCACAGGAAGCAGGGCCTTGTTCCTCCCAGTTGTCTGCTTCTGGTGGCTTCCTATGGCCCTCAGGGAGAAGTCTGGGCTTTAGGGGACATCTGACCCTCCCTAATCCCTATCCCAGCTGCTGCTCTCCTCTCTCACACCCGCTCTGTTTGGAACTCACTGCCAGTCCCGGAGCATGACACTGCTTCTCATTCCAATGATGTTCTCTGTCATTGCCTCTACTTAAAATGCTCGTTCTGCCCAGGCCCCACCTGTCCAGTTAACTCCTACTCGCTACAACTTCGCATCCAGCTTTCCTCTGGGAAACAGTCTCCGGGCGCTCCTCTTCAGCTCACCCTGACTCTCTGCAGGGCCCTTCATAGTTCTTCAGGGTGTGTGGCAGCCTCCCTGTCATTCCCCCACCCCCATCACCATCACTGGACGTGACGAGCACAAGGCTTCTTATTCCCTATCAATACCGTCATTAGCGGTCAGCATCGCAGTAGCAGTGACTCTGTTCCTTCAGGGCTTCACAGTCTAGGGCACACTGTGGGAGCGAGGGATAGTTTAAAATAACACATGGAGAGAAACGATTTGGAGAGCTCCCCCAGAATATGTCCCCCACGGCCTGAATGCCATGTTGAGATCTTAGTCCCCACAGGGAGGACATCAGGTCAAGAGGAATTAGGTAATTCCTGAATGGAATTAGTTAGTGGCCCTAATAAAAGGAACAGCAGGGAACTGGCTCGCTCTCTTTTCACCATGGGAGATGACAAGGTGAAGTTGGCGGCTGGTAGCCCAGAAGAGGACCCTCGGCAGAACTCGACCATGCTGGCACCCCAGTCTCTGATATCCCAGCCTCCTACGCCTGTAAGAAATAAAGTTCTGTCACTTAGAAGTCACCCTGTCCGTGGTACTTTGTAACACAGCCCAAGAGGATGAAGACAATACCCTACCCCACACCCACTGGTGACAAGATCCTGTGTAGGTTCTTGCAGAGAACCCTCCAGGACAGACTGTGTAACCCAACACGTCTTCTCAATGGGATCATGGCTCAGACAACCTAGAGGGGGTGACTCTTTGTGGACGAAGGGGGGGAAGACGGGAACGGGGTGGGTGAGGAAAAGTAGGTATAGGGCAGGCTGTGTCTTCTCAAAGCAGCTGAAAACAAACAATGCTTTCTGATCTTCCAAATAGCTGTCAGGTTAGAAAGATACTGTTTATGTTCAAAATGTCCATTTTTAGCCAAGTGGTGGTGATGAGGTCTATGCTTATGTGATTAATAGCAAAACTTGAATTGAATATACCAACCGTGTGCTGCTGCTTTCATTTTGATGGAGAAAGTAGGGGAATTTCTTGGGTCCGTTTACTCAACGAGGTCACAGGGCACATCCCTGTCTTTTCCTCCATTGGTGACTCTAGAGCATGTTACGACACAGAAACACACTGCGGAACAGTCAGGAACAGTCAGGTCTCCTTCTCTCCCCACTCCATAGCATCTCACTCTTTCTCTCAAAATTTAAATAAGGTCCAGGGGAGCAAGGTACACAGCCACGCGTTGTTGAGTCTCCTTTGAAATCCATCCCTCAAAGTCACTCCAGTGCAGGGGACAGCACAGCCATCAAGAGTGCAGAGGACAGAATGACAGGCTGCAAATGACAAGCCAATGCCCCGGAGCCCAGGCCACTGGACAGGCAAGAGACAGGGGCCAGAAACGCCAAGGGTGAAGGCAAAGCTCTCTAGAAAGCACAGCAGGAAGCTCTAGATGCATCGAGCTCTTCAATTTTCTAGGAAAAAAGAAAATAAATGTACAAGTTTGGATTGAGAATAAATGCCAGGCAACCGGAAAACAGGATCTAGGCACTTCGAGTCACATCAAGCATGACACGAGTGACTTTACCTTCTCTGGGGAGGTAGAAAGAAGAATATTTAGTTTTTTTTATTATGGAAATCTTTAAACATACCCAAGAGCAGAGAGGATAAAAATCCTTACTTAGTTTCAACAATGATCAATATTTAAATTTTTTAATCAGAGAGAAAAAGGTAAGATGTGTGGAAGCATATGAGGACATCAGGATGTTAGAGGTAGACGCGTGGATGGAGCCCCACCCCACCCCAGGGGTCGGTGCAAATCCTCTGCTCCCTCGGGCAAGGCAGAACCAGGAGCCAGTCCTTAACTTCTCGTCAGACCTCTCTCTTTGCCAAATGCGCATGAGGACAGCTCCCTGGCTGGGTCAGAGATGGATCAAAAGGAGCACAGAGCTAGTCCCATAGTAGGTGCTCAGTAAACCGGATGCGTGGTTGTGACAACTGTATTCAACTGCATCAGGCAGTCCTGGTGGGAGGCCAGACAGGAAACCGAAACTCAGGCCAAGTGCGGGCAGAGGCCTGAATCTGACACGTGGGGTTTTCCGTTGAGTTTTCTTGGAAACTAGTCATCAGTGGCCAAAAGCCTCAAGTTCGTGCTCGTCACAGATAAAGCAGGTGTGTTTTGAATGGCAGGGCAAGAAGAGGGCGGCAAGGAATTTATTTTTTGTCTTTTAATTCTGGCCAGTGTTAACCAGTTAACCATTTATTGATTATTCCTGTGCGGTGTCTGTAGTGTTTCAGGGCTGGAGCCCTGAAACACACACCATCTAGGCGATCGGTTCTCACCTGGGGGAAGTTGTGACCTCCAGCAGATATTTGGCAATGTCAAAGGACACATTTGGTCACCGTGACTGGGCAAGAAGTGTTCCGGGCACCTGGTGAGTAGAGGCCAGGACACATCCTACAATGCACTGCACAGCCCTGTCACCACCCCCAACAACACATGACACAGCCGCCAGTATCCTTACTCCCAGGACTGAGCAAACTGGAGCGGGCCCCGCCCAGATCGAGCGCTGGGGTCAGATGCACTTGCCCTGCACCCTGGCGCTGGGGCTGGCAAGCTTGATGCCTTCCTGTAGATGTCTCCATCAATCATTCGGGGATGGGGAGACCTTCACTGCAGGTCTGTCTGCTAACTCAAAGGTCACCTGTGAAAACGTCACACGTGGGCACCCAGTTAGCCATGGCTGTCGTCATCATTCATTGATCGCTACAATTTTTGACATTACAAATAATCATAGTCGACTTCTTTTTTAAAAAAATATTGAGGAGCCACGTGAAGAGCTAGTCCCGAGAGGAAACGGGTATAGTTGGATCGTGGCATCCTGGCCTGGAAGTCAGTCCTGAAGAAGAAGACTGCCGAGGGAAACCTCGCTCTCAGAGCACTGGATGTGGGCTCGGGATGGGACATGGAAAAAGAATTTTGTGACCACAGCACTACTGATCTTTGGTGCCAGGTAATTCTTCAATGCTAGGGGGCTGCTCGGACATGGCAGGAGGTTCAGCAGCATCCCTGGCCTCTGCCCACTGGATCCGAGTTGCACCCCCACACCCTCAGTGTGATGTGGTTCCTGATGTCACTGCACAGTCATGGCCCCATGTCACTGAGCCCAGACCCAGCAATCTTCTTCACCCGACCGACCACCGGTCAGCCACTAGGCACCTGCTCTTCGGCAACTTCTCACCCATCCAATTTAGACCCTCCTGTCTCTGCCTTCATTTGCTTCTCTGCAGGCTTTTGAATACCATCCACCTCTCCATAAGTCTTCTGATTCTTTTCTCTGAATTCGCAATGGCCTTGGACCAAACTACCTGTCCTGCTATTGGTGCACCTTCCAGCCGTTCCCTATGCGGAGATCATTAACAGGCTTTCCCTGAGATTCTGGAATTTCCACCCTGTTTATTAAAATGCAGGTTTCTCTGAGATGGGAGTGTTAGTCATTATTTTTCAATATTAATGTTATTGTTTTTCTGAAGCGTCTGTTGTTCTGTAATTCAAGGACCCCTTGTCGAATCCCATATGTGGCATGTTTATTAGATGTAATATTTTATCTCTCGGACTCAGTGCCTGACACTATCATTTCCTTCTTATTTC
The DNA here is from genome assembly GCA_007922815.1 of Macrotus californicus. Taxonomy (NCBI): domain Eukaryota; kingdom Metazoa; phylum Chordata; class Mammalia; order Chiroptera; family Phyllostomidae; genus Macrotus; species Macrotus californicus. The sequence goes on from VMDR010004701.1 coordinate 35,099, forward strand.
AATAAAAATGATCTCCTTCTTTGCGGCTGTGACAGGAGCTAATGGTTTTCTTTATCACGGGAGAAAGTGAGAAGGGGCCACGCTGCAGAAAGACAACATGAACTGTATACATTTGTGCCCTAATTCAGTTTACAGCATAAACTCTCACCTTAATAAAGTAACTTCATAACAGGAGGCATAACAAAGGGAAGCCAATGGGAAAGTCTAGGGGTCTTTAATTATTCTAGATTCATAGATTGTAAGTTTGCAAGACAGCATCCAAGCACAACCTGCAGAAACAAAAGCCACAAATGCTCCAATGAGTTCCAGTTTTCTTTCCTTCTTCCTGTATTTTTTTCTTTGGGTGTGAATGTTGCAAAGGAGGAGGGGCAAGTGCTTTCAATGGAGTTTAATCAAGTGCTGATAGTATCCGGTACAACTGTCCCTGACAGAAGCACAAGATTAGTTGTTTGAGGAGGATTCTTTCCTGCATGGGAATGCCAGGTGGATCCTGCCCAGCACTGATGATTTATTAGGAAAGAAAAGATAGTGTATTCAGTGCACAATTAGACCATGAACACTTCAGCAGGGAGCTAGGAGTTTTACAGCAAATGCCGAAGAACTGTGAATGGCATTTAAAAAGCCCCCTGTAGATATTAGGTAGAGACGAAGACATGGGACAGATTTTGAAACCCTTACAAGTGGTGAGACTTGGATGGGCCCTGAGAGGAAAGGAGACTGGACAACAGCGGGTCACCCTGGGGTAATGACCCATCGGCATTCATGTGGAGGACCAATGTCTTCACGTGGTTCAAGTCATGGATCTGAAAACAGACTGACTCGGTTCAGGATCCTGAATCTGCCACCCCCTGTCTGGGTAATGCTGGCAAACGAGCCTTGACCAGGGCAAGTGTCCGATCCTAGAGGAGAACATGCGACTGTAGCCCCTCAGCACACAAGCAGGATTAAACGACGTGTCATGACATTTCTGAAAAGTGTTTATTTGGGCCTGGTACGGCAACTCCACTCTTGTTCAGCTGCCACGTCACTCTCTTTGGTTGACAAGCTCACATTCAGCCCTGGGGGCTGTGGCGTGGAGTGGACTGGCAGGCGCCATTCAGTTGTCAAACTCCCTAGCTCACCCAAGGCACCTCCAGGGACAGCGCCCTTGGAAGGTGCTGTAGGAATTCAGAGAGGAGGCTGACATCATCCCTGATCCCAAGGACTCACTGGCACTGGGTGGTGGGGACATTCATCAACACCAGCAGTTATACGTCAAAGGAACGGTCTCTGCGTTGACCCTGCATGCTGTGGTTCGGGTAGAAGTGTTACTTCCTCGAGTGTGAGCCCCTTTAGGGTGAGGCAGGGACCATTTCTGAATCATGTCTAGTCCCCAGTGTCCAGCACAGGGCCTGGATCATGTGCTTCTTCAGCAAAACGTGCATCAAGGACTGAACACGGAGCCGATGTTGGGGAGTATGCAGTGATGAACAAAGCATCATTATAGTCCCTGACCCCGTACACATTTCCTCCTTCTCCGGGTGATGGAGAGTATTCAGACTCCCGCCTCACATCTTGCAAGACACCTATCGCAAAACCTGAGCCCCAGCTTAGGCTCAAGAAGTAGTTGTTGCATGAATAAATGAGAGTAAACAGACACATGTATAAAAGTCAATTCAGGGAGACAGTGACCCGCAAAAGGACACAGGATGCTATATGAAATGATAACAGGAGGTCATGGGTTGACATCAGGGTGATGGAAACTTCCAGAGAAAAAGGTGAAGTCTGGGAGGTTTCTGTTGATACACAGGGGCTTCCTGTGAAGAGCTTCCTTCTGTTTGGCTGTGGTTCTTCTGACCTTTACAGCTGGCTCATAATTACAAACTCTGTTTTGTTTGGGATGTCCGTCATCTGGGCGCATAGGCAGAAGCGCAAAGCCCTGCCCCTGGAGAAGGCAAGGAGAAAGGGTCTAGAAATCACTCTTCTTTGGGAGTCCAGGCAGTTGTCTCCAGAGGCAGCTCTTGAGAGACCTGTCCAGTGGGAACTCCGCAGATGAAGTCGCCCTTCATCTTCCTGGATGTGTGACCTTGGGCAAGCTACTGCCCCCAAGCCTTAATTTACTCATCTGTATAATGGAGAGGGTAATAGCTCCTACCAGGCAGAAATAATACAAACGAAATTCTTAGCACGTTACCTGGTGCCGGTAGCCACCAGTCCCCGTGGAAGACCTTCCTGCTAATGATTTGCCTTTTTACTGTAAAGAAAATATCAGACACTGCTTTACAAGCATCACACCATGAACAGAGAAGATTCTAAAAAAGGCCAGAAGGGCACGGGGAACCTCTCAATGGGGAAGGAAGCAGGGTGTCAGAGAGTGTGCTGTTGGAGTATGAAGGAGCCCAGGAGCTGCCGTGCATTTGAACACTGCAGTTCCCTTTGTCTTGGCGGGGCATCGGTATTTCTTTCTTTTAAAGAGCTCTACAACAGAGCTACAACATCGGGCCTGCCCTTTAGGAAATGATTGTTGGAAGTCTGTACCGCTTCTCTCTGCATCCCATTCACCTACACTGTCTGTTCTAGAATAAAACATAAGGGAAAAGAACTCGAGGAAGAATGGTCGGGTAGAGCGGGCACTTAAAATAAAAAGAAAGAAAGACGTTCATGAAAAACCATTAGAATCAATTCAATTAAATCATTTTCTTCTTTAAAAATCAGACTCAAACATTTCCATTTTGTGACATTCCATCCATACTGACCTTGACATTCTTTAGTCTTTGTCAAACATTTCATAATAACTTTCGATGCATATTAATAAGACCACAAAGTCTGTATTCTATGCAACAGGTTTTCTATGTATTTTTATATAATTTTTCAGCCATTTATTTTTTCCTAAAATGTAGTGTGAAGGGAAAAGAAAACTATTGATTTTGCAACTACTTTTCCGTTTTCTTGTGGCCTAATCATATAAATACAACCAACTGAGACATTCTCAGAAAATTATCAGCTCTGTGCCTTGATCATATTTATGGGTTCATGTGAATCTTGGATTTATTTATTTATGGACTCTTCGAATTATACTGAAAGATGAATTGAATACTCAGTGTCCAATTTTTCTCTATTTGCAAATTTATGTTCAATGCAAAGTATAAACTGATTTATGTCCAAAACAATGTGTAAACTGAAGTCCTCATTTCCCCCAGAGTGCTCATGTATAAATTTATTGAAGTATCTCCCTTCCCCCCACCCCAGTGATACTATTTATTACACAAAAAGGGAGCTCTTATCTGCCTATCTCCTGTCTTCATTGACTTGGTACTTCACCATTTCCCAGATGTCTGGGGGTTGAACTAGGATAGAAATGAGGTGAAATTCATCTTTTGCTTCTTCTTCACCTTCTTGCTCAGCCCCATAAAAATAAGCACCGAGAGAGGAGGGGGGCGTAGAGGCATAAACATGCAAGAGGGTGAGCTGGGAGGGAAGAGACAGAGGGGGAGAGAGTGCGCACGCGTGCTCCGTGGCCGTGTGATGGATAACTGAAGTGAAGTGTCAGGATGGTATTATGTAAATTACTAAGACAGCCAAGCCATGCGCTGATGATTACAGACGATGTGAGCAATGTTGTGCTCCCCAGACGCTCGTGCGCCTTGTTATTTTTCTTCCCTCCAACTACCCTTGGGGTGGATTCTTCCTGACCCTGGTCCTTGGGAAAAAAAATCTGCCAAGAAATAACTTCCCCTTCACCAACATACATATCTCAGCTCTCCCAGCAAGAAAGAAAATTAAAAAAGTCGAGGGAAGAATGTGACATGTCTCTCCATGGACACTCCCCGTCCCTGGATGCCACCAGACGTCGTCAAACTGCCTTTTGTTTAGATCAGTGAAGCATTTGGCTTTATCAAGCACCTTGATTGTGCCTTCATTTCAAGGGCAGCACTGGAAGCAAACACAGTGGCTCTGAACTTCTAAGATGATGAGAGGTAGCATTACATAGATATTAATAAATATATACACACCCACAGAAATGGATATCTTAAATATGCTAATATTATGCCATCTGCACTATTATGGGGGTATGAGAGCTGTATTCCATCTCTAGGGCTTTGTTGATTATAAGTGAGGTTTTACAGGCTCAGAACTGAGCATATGTCCACACAACTTTGCATTTTATAGCCTCTCTTCAAATTAGAAATAGATGTAGAAATAGAAACCTGGTTTTCATTCATTCATTTATTCAGTCCTTGGTGTGCAAAATATTTATTGACCACTCATTGCATACCAGGCTCTGGACAAAGTTTTGGACCCACAAAGATTCATGCCAAATAGCTTGGGCCCCATGGAACCATCAGCCTAATGGGGAAGCCAAGCATGGAAAGAGGCGATCACGGAGCAGCGTGGCACGAGCTATGGTCGAGGTCCTAGGGTTATTAGACAGAGTGACTGAGCCTCCCATCAAGGACTCCTTTGCCTGCCTTGACTCTTCTCTTAGCTTGTCTGTCCTTGAAGTGAGTCCATCATTCCCAGTCTCCCCAGTTCCACCCCGGGGGTCTGGTATAGTCCTACAGGCTGAGTTTGGGAATGTCAGCTAGTTTTAGAATTATTCTGAAAAATGATGCTAGATCATAGGATGCAATAAGCCAAAGCTTTAAGTGTCAGTGTAGTTCAATTACTCTTTCTTTTCCTCAACCCGCCATCATCAAACAACCCCTATTTGCCAGGCTCTGAGCTGTGAGGTGGTGACGCCACCGTGAACAAGGCAGATGCAGTCTCCGGCATCAGGAGGCTTACTGCCCAGCGGAGAGAAGAGGCGCTCATGCAGAATGACACACCTTCCCCACAGCACACTGTGCTGAGAGCTGGGCGGAACTCTGGGATGTGCCATGAAAGTCTCCTGACACCTGATCCCGTCTGACTGTCACACTTTGAAGAAATAACGGTCCAGCTGAGATGTTGGTGTGAATAGGAGTTTGCATGGTGAACTAGAGAAGAGGTGGGTCAAGTGCCTGGGGCAGAGGGAACACCAGGGTCTAAGGACCTGAAATGAGAAGGGACATACTCAACTCAAAGAACTGAAAGAAAGCCAACTAATTGGAGAAGGAGAGAGAGGGAGAGAGCAGCAACCTGAAGCTGGAAAGGTGGGAGGTGGCCAGGCCAAACAAGGCCTCAAGTCTCACAAAGGGAAAGCTCCTGAGATGTTTGAAGTGATCATGTATGTATGGATTACAGATTGTAGAGTGAGGTGCTCAGGCGGGGAAACTCAGTGGAGAAGATGGTTAACATTCCTGTTGGCTTCGGGGAGATAAGACTAGCCTGGTCTACCACAACTTTGGCAAAATGGAGAGCAGTAGATGAATTCAGAATCTGCATGAGTGTGTGAAATCAAAAGAAGTAGGAAAGTGATGGAAGTGGGGGAGAACAGCTAAGGAAAAGAGATTCAGGAATGATTTCTAGATTTCTGATAAGGCCTCGTTAGCTAAATGAGTCATTGACATGGCATTTCATGGAAGTGTGCTTGTATACTGACTATTTAAGCCAACCAATCATATATTCAGCTAGATCTTCAGTCGCCCCTTTGAATCTAGCAAACACTTGCCACCTTTAACCATTTTAGGCACATTGCTAACTTCTTGTGGAGTACCTGGCCTGTGCGTGGTGTGAAAAGATGAGGCTGTGCCTCTCGTCTCCACTTGCCTCCATCATCCAGGCCTCCAAAACTGTCCAACAAGATGCAGAGGTCAGCACGTGTCCCTTCTCAAGGTACAACTGGGAAACAGTGTCCCTCACAGGACAACAGTCAAACTCATGAGCTGACAGGGGACATGGGTTGAGCCTCATGTTTAGGGCTGCAAGTCCCCACGGATACCATCAAGGCCCCATGCCAGCTTTGAGAGGTGAAGAATTGCAGTTCCAGAACGTCTAGGACTGAGAGAAAACTCCACCACCAGTACTGTCCTGCACCAAAGGCCCATGTTGGTGCTCCTCTTAGAGTGTGAAACATGGTCTTTAGGAGCTGAGAGCCCATCCAGATGTTTCCCGCTCCCTGGGTGCTCACCTGGTAATCCTTAGACCTTTCAGATGGAAGGAAGAAACCCACAGGACCATACAACCCTGCCAGTACAGCAAACTCTCAATTCATCTTGGGACTGAGGACTTGATTTCGAGTATCAAGAAGGCCCCTTAAAGCTTCCAGGTGATGGGAGTTCTCTGGGTCCCTTTCTTACCATCTCCCTCACGACTGGGCTCAAACTTCTAATTTGGAACCCCCAGAAATCCAGCTCTTTCCTCACTCTCCTAATGGGACATGCTCTCTGCTCTCTCCCAGGCCCCACACGGAGCACTGCATGTCTCCTGGGTGGTACAAGTTTCACCCATCTTTCCTTTCCACAAAGGTCACGTTATGTGTAACCCTTACACGAAATGCGCTTCCCTTAACGTACATGTTAAGGAAAGTGGATTCATGACATTCGACCTGCCCCACCATGGAATGAACCCTTTCACACTTGATCCCAAAAGTGATGTTGAGTGTGCAAGCTTTCCGAGCCTGTTTCTGTGTGCTTCCAAGTGTCGCCCAAAGCTGGGTGAGTTTGCAGGCCACCTTACTGGGCAGGGATTGAGGTGACAATGCTCTTCGGGGAGTGTTCATTTCCACACTGGTGTTTGTTTTTGTTTTGTGTGGGAGCATCAGCTCTAAACCCTCACCCGTTGCCAAGTTCCAAGCTTATCTGTGTGCCATTGTGTTGAGAAACACGATAATGTCACCTCTAGGGACACATAGTTATTAATTTCCTTCTTTTTTCCACCAGAATAAAAAAACTACACAGTCAAAAGCACAAAAAAACCAAAAGGCAACTGTTAATATGACTCCCATGCCCCTGTCCTCAAACCGACAAACTTAGTATTTTATCTTTTCTGAACTCCTGGGGGCGAGGGGTAGAGTTCTTATCTTATTTTCTTTGAACCCCCAACCCCTGGTCTCCTGTTTGGCACATCGAACAGGCTCAAGACGTGCTGTTTGAAATGGATGACAACAATAATGCTAACAAACTACTAATGTTAGATAATGCTGAGAACCAAATGCGCTTGGCAGTAGGAAGAGTTATTACTGTCCTTGCTGCCTGCTGGCCATGGGCCGACACAAGATGCTGTCTGTGCATTTTCCCATTTGATCCTCACGGCCGGCTTTCCAAGCAGGGTCCCCGGCCAGCTCCATTCCCCAGGTGCAGACTCGAAGGCTCAGAAGTGTTAGATCTAATGCTCATGTCCCCACTGCCAGTAAAGTGGCACGGCCAGGACTCGAAGGCAGCGTCCCCGCCCCCAAAGCCTGAGATCTTGATCGTCATGACGCACCTGCCATCTTCTTCTTTATCTCTAATTGACAAGATTTGTCCATTAGAACCAGTCACAGTTCGTACCAGTTACTATCAGTTACAGACGTAGGCATTGCCTGGAATATATAAAACATTCCCAAACCTGGAAACCTTAGGGCGAGTAGGACTGAGAGGTCCACCTGCAAAACTCAGAATGAAACCCACTGAGGCCAAAAAGAAGTCAACACAACGTGTTTAGGAAAGAGGAGAAATAAATCCAACCACAGGAAGCAAGCCCTGGACCCGTTTGCATGAGAAACTTGAACCGCACAGCTGAGGGAGGACCAGGAGGGCAGGGCAGAGTGCTTACGCCACCCCTGGACAGAGTAGAAATTACAGTGTGCGGGACACAAACCTGTGGAAGAAGAGTCATTGAGAAAGCTCGAGATGATTAATTTTGTTTGCTATGGAGAAGAGTTTGTTAATATCACCTAAAATGGATACATAGTCAAAGAGAGGGGAAGAAAAAAACGGCTTCGATGTATTAATATTTTGGAAGCTCTATCCAAAGGAAATAATCTAAAAACAAAAGTTAAGTTCACAACAATTTTCAGGGACACCTCATTTGTAATAAAACAAAAGGAATAAGGAAAACCTCAGCCAATCCCGGAACAAACAATGAAGTTCTGTTAGTGTGACATGATCACAATGAAAACTGGACCACAGCCTAGAAAATGCTCATGTGATCGACGTGAAACGGGAAAAGCCGGGTGCGTGATCACCGGCCCCCCATCTTGGACATATATAAAAGGTTGTGAACACAGAGGGAAGCAGGTGAAAGGGCACCCGTCGCCCCTCCCACACGCACACTCTGGTGGCGGGGGGAGGCCTGCCTGTCAGGCCGTTTGCTCTGTTTTCAGAAGGTTCTAGGGCCTAGCCCGATCTTGGCGGCACAAACATCCGCACCACCGAGCGGACTTTCGGCAAGCGTTTTGAAGGAATGAATGAACAAGTGGGTGGCTTGCACTATTTCTCTTTGAAATCGTTGTGCCCCGGCCATGTCGCCTGGTAAACCTGGACTCCCCTGGCTTCCCACCTCCCCATAAAGTTTTTCTGAGCCTCCTCGGGGGTGCGGCGAGCCGATGCTTTGCTTTCTGAGACTGTGGCACATCTTCTCCAGCTGGGAAACAGACCCTACCCAAGGAAGTCAGTTTATGATCTTAAGGACTTCATCCAAATATGGCACGGCGATATTACACCATACAAGCGGAGGGGTCACCGAGAAAGTACATAAAGATTGCTATTTTAATTTAGTTTTGCTTTAATAGTATACAGCCCCTGATCCTCATGGGATCATAAATAGAGACTCAAGGACATGAAAGAGACAAGTTCTGTGACTTAATCTAGTCCCTTCATTTTCCAGATGAGAAATAGACTGAAGATGTTAAGTGATTTATCTAAAGCAACATATTGCATTGGTGAGTCATTCAAATCTCCATTTTTTAAAGGGCTGAAGTCTTTTTGCAATGTTTGTTTGAAAAAAAAAAAAGGAAAATGAGGTGAACTTAGCAGTTAGATACCAGATGAGGAGAAGTAGGTACAACGGCAAGCACCGAGGATACCGTCAGTGTGTCCAGGGGCTGCGGGCGGGCCCGCTGTGAGAGGGGGAGGGAAGGAGAAGGAAGAGTCGGTGATGGCAGAGCCAGGGTGCAGGCCAGCTGGACAGCACCTGGGCCCGAGTGGAGTTCAACAACACCTCCTTTGTTGAGTGCCTGCTCTGCACCCACGGCTTTCTTGTTGGGGAAGCAGACGCGAGTGAGCCCAGGCCTTCCCAGGAAGGAGCTCATGGTCCAGGAACCCAAGTAGATCAGTCCTGGTTGTGCCCAGTGAAATGGAAGGTGAACATGGAGTCTCTGATAAGCAGAACCAGAGGCCGAGGGGCCTGCCTGGCTCTCAGGAGGACAAGAGTGGGAGAAAAGCAAGAAGACGAGAGGAAATAGTCTCAAGGAACAGCATTAACTGCTGAGGATCCCTTGTGTCCAGCTCGCTCCTCAAGCTAGAGCCTAGATCAAGTGTATGGCCCCCCGACCAGGGGCTCAGCATCCAGCAGAATTCTGAACTCCTGAATGCGCCAACCTTTCTCCAGAACCGTTCTCACTGTTTAAAATACTTACAATGCATCCTACCTTTTCAGCTTGAAGTGTCTCGTGTGGGCATTTGGATGTGCGTGTCTGTATGAGCACAATAAAATAAAAAAATAGCACGAATGAGAAGGAAAGTAGGAGAACTAAATCTGTCGGTTAGGACCCAAATACTCACCGCGGCTGCGCAGAATATAAAATATGACTCTTATTGCCGGCTTTTATTTTAATAAGAATCTCTTGGACTAAATAATGGGAACCAAGTACAGTCATATACTTTCCAACAATGCTATGGGCAGCCCCCCGGGACTTTCAGGGGGGACTTGGTAAGTGACACTTGTACAGGTTTAAATCTGAAATTGCATTTAATTTGTGTGTCCTATTACTTAGTTGAAAACATGTACCTCTAAGGCAAATGCAGACGGAAATGGGCATCAAGCTAAAAATATGTGAGAGGCAATAATTTGCCTTAATGGCAACTACACCTAGATGGGGAGGGCCGTGGAGCCTCTCAGGGGAGGTATTTCTTTGGCTTAATTTGTTTTCTCGCTGTTTCCAAGTTGTCAACAGAAGGACTGTACAGAGAGGCTGCTCACAAACTTCCCTGTTGTTTTACCTCCTCGTAAGTGCACTCTGTCCCCACGTGCTTTCTCCCACCCATATATTTAGCATCCCATGCTGATGATACACTAGGCATTGTTCTAGTGATGAAGGAGCTCAGCTGTGAGCAAGACAGGCCTGGCGATGTGACCGAGCTGGGCCAAAGCTCTCCTCTACATGACCCTACCTCATTCTCTGTCCCTGTGATCCATGGAGACAGAGACTGTGGGCCTGGGAGGTGGAGTAACAAGTGACTTCCAAGTTTGCTCTAAAAAGGGAAAACATCACATGGGCGGTTTGTAAGGGCCAGTCTGCCCTTCAGCTCACATCCCAGTGTCCAAAATCCAGTTACAGGGACGACCCCCAACCCACAAGGGAAGTTCAAGACCGTAGCAAACTTGTCTGTTTGGAAAGCAGAGAAAAGGCGTTTGATGAATGCAGAAATCCTCAGCCACTTACAGCCCTCTCCCTACACCGTAACAAGTAGGACTTGAGATTCTCAGTTATGAGCTTATCTCTGAGCCACTTCCAGGGCGCTGTATCCTCACCGCCTCGGTGGCAATGGAGGCTGGGCGGGGGTAGGAGTGCTGAGCAGCGGTGGGGCTTCCACGCTGGGAGGGAGCCGCTGAGCCGTGTGATCTAAGGTATCTTTCCATCACTTGAGCAATACTGCGTTTCTCCCAAAGAGGAGGGTTTCTGCGACATTGTACATTGTCAGGAAACTGTAGGCAAAACATGCACTAGAAACAGTTAACTGGTCTTGAGATCTTTAAGCACATAATTTGCCTCATTTGTACAACAGAATTGCTGTGAGAGGAAAGGATTGTAATGTGTCTGGAATAGGGCCTGGTGGATAATAAACACTTGAGAGGTGGAATCGTTATTCATGTGGTTTTATTTACACACCAGAATAATGGAAAGAAAGGGTCTTTCTCTCCCACTTTTCCCGCTGGAAGCCTCGGAGGGTTCAGGCAGGAGGGAAGTCTGACCTGCTGGTGAGGCCCTGGTGTGGCTCAGCCACAGAGAGGCACAGAATCGAGCTACCTCTGGCACCCACCCTGGCCTCCTAATCATGAGAATTGATGTGACCTCCTCGTGTTCAGATGAGCCTTATTGATTCCAACTCAGAAAGCATGCCCCATGCCTCAAACCCAACAGGTTTGTTCACATAGGTGCCTACAGGTGACTCCCATGTGGCCTTCCCTTCTCAGCAGTCATATGTGGGTGGCAGATTTGAAGCCGAACCCAAAAACCCATTTCTGTTTCCCTGAATGAAAGGCATTCATGACAATTGTGGATTTTGCTGAATGTTCATACCCAAGGATAAACTTAAAAATATTCTACCCAATGTCTATTTGCCAAAAATCCCCCTTGGTCTACTATATCCTCAGAGGTGTGGTTTTCCCTGTGCTTCCTTCGTGACTCAGCTTGGATGGTCCCTGTCTATTTCCGTTAGCATCTTCTCCTTGGGACTCCCAATGGGCCCAACCTCCTTTGTGAAGGGCGATTTAACCTTTTCACTGCCTCGTTGTGAAACTGTTCTACCCACACCTTCCTAAGAATCCTTTGCAAACCAAGGGCTCACCAATTTCCATGATCAGCCCTCTGTAGAAGACATCGGGGTGGTTCATGAAATTGTTCCACATGGCAGACCCAGAGGGAGCCACACTTTAGAGACATTCTGTATGGGAACCAAAGTCCTAATTCTCTGAAGTGTGAACCTCAAGCTAAATGCTTTTGTTTCTGCTTGTGTGTTTGTTTCTTCTTCAACTAAATCATATGGTCTTCAGCTTGGAGACAGACATACAGGATCTATTTATGCCGGTTTAATGCTATGGAGTTGGGTTGCAGGGATGCCACGTTCTCTCCCGATGTCATCACAGCAAGGGTTGGGGTTCCCTTCGTCCCATCATTTTTATGGTTTTTCACTTCAACTATTGCTGAATTAGTTCACTGGCACATGTTTCTTGAAACCAATCAATCAAAAAGAACATGTCTTTTAATAAGAGCACTTAAATGCATTTTAAATGCACACTTTCGGGTTCTGAAAGCCCACAGCATACATTTTTAGTGCCAAGTGTTCCAGTTTGGATGGCTGGTTTTTACTCCCCTAAGAAGTTTGCCCACATGAAAAACTTCATCAATTTTACTTTCTGAGAAGTAAAAGCAAGCGCATAACTTATGGATTGAAATGGATGGAAATGTGTATTGATAGGAAAGGATGGATGTACTTCTCTTTTTATTTTACTTAAATCAAAAAATGCTGAGATGTAACAGATACTGAGAACACAAACTATAGCCACAGAAAATGCTTATGTACAGAATATTGTTGTTGTGTCAAACCCCAAGGTTGCGTCAAGAACGCCCCAGAAATAAAGTTGTACTTCTGTGCATGTAATGGAAGGAAAATCAGAAGGTGAGATTGAAGATCCCCAAACTTGCACCTCACCTTGGCTTCACTGAAAGCCATAAATGTCTACTTTAGTTTCGGGGATGGTTCATGAGTTGAACATGGTGGGGGAGAGATAAAAATTTGGAGGATGTTTTGAGAAGTGACTTTAGTGCAACTAAAATCAGTGACCTTAACATGCAGCCCACAGATCCTGGGGGTCCTTGAGACTTTCTTCAGGCTTGTGATATCGAGACGTTTTTGGGGTGTAACAACCCCAAGATGTGCTTTTTTTTTTCACTGTATGAACATTTGCTGTCATGATGCAAAGCGATGGCGGCGAAACCACTGTCACCTTAGCTCACGTCAAGACGGTGGCACCAGAGGGCACTGGGAGTCACCATCTTCACTTCCTAGCTTATTTAAGAATTCCCTCATGAAGCTGTAAAAACTATTAAAGCTCTTAGGTCTTCACCTGGGGGTACAGGTCTGTATTAGTTTTCTACCACACTATACACATGACCGCAGTGGCTTAAAACCACACCCATTTATTCATCTGCTAATTCTGTAGGTCAGAAATCTGACAGGAGATTTTAATCAAGGTGTCAGCAGGGGTGTGTCTTGGCCTGGCAACTATGGGAGAATCCAATTCCTGGCTTTTGTGGGCTTTAGAGGCTGCCTGCGCATCCCTCGGTCATGGCTCCTTCTTCCATGTTCAAAGTCAGCTGCATTGCATCTCTTTGTGCCTGTCTTTCATAGTCACCTCTCTATCTCTCAATTCAGCCAAGAAAAGTTCTCCACTTAAGAGACCAATGGGTCCAGGCTGGGCCCTCCCACACAATCCAGGAGAATCTTCTCATCTCCAGATCATTAGCTCCATCACACCTGCAAAGTTCCTTTTGCGAGGAAGGTAATATTCTCAGTGTCTGGAGAGTAGAACAGAGACATTTTGAGGGGCCGTTGCTCCACTAATCACGGTCTTTACACTATCCTGGCAACATAGGGAATAGGTATAAGACACTTCTGCTATGTGCTCAATGAAATGTTATGATAACCCTGAGCAAAGGTATTTCTTGTGTGATTATTTGAATTGTGAGCTAAACTAGTGTTTTCTAGTGTTTTTATTTGAAGCAACAACTTACAGGCAAACTAGGATTTTTTCAGATTGTGGGTTTTGGCAGACATTTTCTCTTTAAATGAACAAAGTGAGCTTAAGTTTTCTCTTGAACAAATATAACTGATTGCCAATGTATTTGTCACCAATAATGAAATATGAGCTTTCAAGTTAATATTAGAACTTTGGGAGACTTGTGTCTGCTTTCACTACCCTGATTCCTTCCCCAAATTAAAGACTTTTCTGATGAGATCAGTAGTGGTATCAATGAAGGTGACCTTTTTTGGTAATACATAAAAATATTTGTCAGCATTTAGATAACTGGCATGAGTCAGAGAACTAGTATTTTCCAGATCAAACATCTATGATGTTGCAAAGTCATGTGTGACTCCCTCAATAGTTACACCTAAAATTCAAGATAGACCAGTAGATTTCAATATAACAGAGCATGAAAAGCTCATTGATATTATTTTGAATTCCAAACTGCCAGTAATCCTTAAGAACTACCCCTTGTTGAGTTTTAGTTTAGTAGCAAAGAAGAATTTCTCGAATTGTCAGAAAAGGTATAAAAGACTCCTCCCATTTCCAATGATGTGAACACATGAGGCTAGATTTTCTTCATATACTTCAGTCAAATCAACCTGTCACAATATTTCAAATTCAGAAGCAAACGTGACAGTCCAACTGCCCTCCATTAAGCCAGACATTAAGAAGATATACAAAAATCTAAAATAATATCACTTTTCTCAGTAATGTTTTTGGTTGGTAAATCTCATTACTTTTTATTATAAACATTGTAATTCTGTTATCAAGCAATGGACTTGCACTATTTTTTTTAAAATAAGTTAATAAATATATATTCTATACATCTGTTTTTATTTCTAATATGATAAATACTGATAGGTTCAACCTGCATGATCAAAGCTGTTTGAGTTCTCAACAGTATTTTTATTGATTTCAGAGAGAGAGAGGAAAGGAGAAAGAGAGAGAGGGAGAGAGAGAGAAACATTGATTTGTTGTTCCACTTATTTACCCATTCATTGGATGATTCTTGCATGTGCCCTGATTGGGGATCAAACCCACAGCTCTGGTGTAATGGGATGATGCTCTCACCAACTAAGCTACCCGGGTAAGTCCGCAACAATTTTTAAGAGTGTAAAGTGAAGCTGAAACATTTGAAAACCACTATATTAAGTAATGTGAGGGATAAAGTAGTTAGTTTGAAATGTCCCAGGAGTTGCTCCCACCAAGGGGGTGAAGAATAACATTACAGGAGAAAGGGGCTCCACGTTTTGCTCACTGGGAAATCTGTTTACCTGTAGAAGCCCAGTCAGGAAGTGACGGGATGTATCACAAGAGTGGGAATGTGTTGCTTTCTATAGTCAGTGTGGTGGCTGAACTCTGACCTGGCCAGCCACGCCCCAAGGCTTCCTTCTCCAGATCATGTGCCCTACCAGTTCCACATCACCAGCAAACTCCCTTGGGTGTGCTCATCATGGTGTTTCTGCCATAAATGAACCTTCTCAGCCCAGTGAGGTGGAGGTAAGAAGCCTAGAAGTGGGCTTAGTGTCTGGGTTGCTAATCTGTATTGAATGGGAAAGCCCCAGCTCAGTAGATGGCACATAAATCTTAATGGTGGGGTGTCAGTGAACCCCACTGAGGTAGAAACCAGGATCAAGCACCTTATCTTGCATCAGTGGGTGGCCAAAGAGCCGTGGACAGTCCCTAACCAACTTGCAAGTGGTGTGCCTCTTCTGGGAAGAGAATCCATAGAAATCAAGATTTCCAAGGAGCCCTCCAAGGAAGTTGAAGAACCACTGGATTAATATTCCATTCACTTCGTGCTTTCAGCTCTTTTTTGCTCCCTCAAAGCTTTGCTTGTTGATCTGTCCCCACAGTTACCACACTCTGAAGAGTGAACTGTGTTCTAATTAGTGAGTTATCCTCACCCACTAGCCTATGTGCTCCAGTGAGATCAGAGATTGTGTCCTATTCACCGTGGATGTCTCCTTTTAACCAGGTGCTTTAGATATCATAGGTGCTCAATAAATTCTGTCAAATTAAATTAAATGATCTCATTTACACTCAATCACATGTACATTCAAAATGATAAATTTTAAATAAGTCCTACACAAATGACATGACATATATTCATACAGATATGTATATGTATATACAAATTACATATATATGTATATGTAAAGCAACTGGCCCACTCTTACTCATTGTCTATCAACTGAGCCCATGTGGCAAGCCCTGGAGAAAAGTAGCTAAAAAAGGCATCCATCTTGTCCTTATGAACTCACAATATAATGGAAGACACAAGTGTAGGAATTCCAACAACAATATGTTGTAACCCATTGGCTTTGGGGAACCCAGAGGACTTTAGGAGCACAGAGTGGAGGATGGTCATACAGCCTGTGAATGCAAGGGATCACTGAATGCTTCTTAAAGGAGAAAAGCCTAGAAAAAAAAAAAAGGCTTACATGGGATGGAGATACACAGTAAGAGGACCAATAGAAAAAGACTTTCAGAGAGCAAAAGGTTCATGTGCATACGTAAAGAAGCTACAGCCTAAGAAATCACAGTATGAATTCACACACACACACACACACACACACACACACACATACATGCAAAGCCCCTAACTCCAGAAGCACCATTGATTCCCACCAAATCCATGAGCAGCACATTCCTGGTGGCGAGTCCTCAGTGTTCCCATCTGCAGTTAATGGATCGGACTAGACCGGTGGCTCTCATTCCTACCTGCACATTAGACTTGCTGGACCCACTCTCGAGCACAGTCCTGCTCAAGCCTCATGCTCAGACATTTGCTTGTGTTGGTCTGGGATGGGGTCCGCTCATGGGGTCTTTTAAGAAGTTCTCCCTGTGACTATAGATAGCTGCTCACTGCTAACTACTGCTGACTACTAACTACTAACTACTAACTACTATAGGCTGCTGACTGCTAACTACTGGCTTCGCTTCTGGCTTCATTCATTCATTTTCCCATTCAGACTTGGATTATTTCTTTATCCTTCTGCCTACTAATCATAAAAGCTGATGGCATACCAGACACTCCACTGGGTATTTTTAAGATGGCAAATGGAACAGGTCCATCCTTGTCCTCATGGGATTTGCCCTCTAGCACGTGCTCGGATGGGCACGTCTGTCCCTGACCCTGTGCCAGTGGTGGACTTTCCCATGCCCTCCTCTGTCATTACCTCCTGGCTAACTCATTCTGAATCCCTAAATGCAGTTATTCAGCCGCACGTGCATACACAGCTTAAAGTGGAGTGTTCACCACGCCATTTTCTTCATAAGTTGGTCTCAGAGCAATGTTAATCCCTCAGCTCAGCTTACCCATCAAAGCTTCCCTTTGGGGACTAATTGCCAAGACCTCCTCTCTTTGCAGACTTGAAATAACTTGATGGTCAGCCTCCTGGCTTTGTGGTCTTGAGGGGAGGTCACTTCTTCTCCTCGAAACACAGTTTTCTCATCAATATAATGGGTGTTGTAATGTTATCTCACTTAAACTTCAGAAAACAAAACTTACAAGTTAGGTATTATTTCTAATGTTATGCATGGGAAAACAGAGGCTCAGGGAGGTTAAATGAAACTTCCAATGACTCAGCCCTAGGAAGTGTCAGATTTGCGTCTAGAATTTACATCACTGCAGAACAACGGCCCGTACACTCTTTCGATCATATTTACTTCAACAACTTTGCCATCACTCAAAACAAGCTTGAAAGCTCTTTGGAATTCCTTTAGTTCCCAAGCAAGTGCATGCCTCGTCTCTGACTAACTTGCAAATAACCAAGCCCCCATGTTGCAAATGGTGGCCACCTCATTGAAATGAGTACACAGCTTCCCTTGCAAAGGCGCAGACCCATGGAGAGCAATGCCATCCAGGCCAGCTCCGTCCTATAGAAAGTTCTATGAAGATAAAAACGCTCAATGTCTGTGCTGCCCAATAGGGTCACCGTTGAGTCACAGGTGAGTGGGAAACACTTGCAATGTGGCTAGTAAAGCTAAAGGCCTGAATTTTAAAATTGATTTTAATGAATTTAAAATGAAAATAGCCATGTGACTCGTGGTCACTTTATTGGACAGCGGAGTTGTAAGGTAAGCGTTAATGACTGCAGCAAGAATATCAAAAAATAACCTGCCTTGTGACCTGGAAGTCACGGCTGTGTGTGCCGTGAGAATATAAAGTTAGTTCCTGGACTTACTGGTCAATATTCACACATATTGTTCAGACTGCATCTTACAGTGGGTTCAAAGGCCCCTCTGGGGGGAAACGGGGACGGCCAACCCTCCACTAGAATTGTCAGAAGGAACTGTAGTGTTATGTCTGGAGAAAGCCAGGCACAGTTTGGAAGCTGATACCACGAAGGACACATTGACACCTTGGCCCACGCAGTGACTCAGTCTTAATTCTGTCTGGAGCCCAGGTTTCTAAATCTTAGCTTTCCTTGTCTTAAGACACTGCCAGCCATTCCACTGGAAGCTGCATGGGTAGGCCTGTTTTCCCTTCCAAAGCGTGACCTGTGATTCAACACTGGACCAGCCAGCCAACCTGTGGTCCTGGAGCAGAACATCCAGGCCTCGGAAGGAAATGCCACGTTCCCCAGACAGAAAGCTGCCCGTGGTCCTACAGGAGAGAGTACGTGAGGGTCAAGGCCGGGACAACAATAACCTTTCCTCATAACCTGCCTGCACTCTCCCATGTTAACATACTGTGAACGGAGAAGAAGTGACAAAACCAATCCATCACCCCAGAGCCAACACAAAGAGGAATAGAGAGGTTAACAGAAATTGATGACATCCCCGCTGGAATTTTACACTGATTCGGCCAGCCCTCCGATTGAAATAGACAAAGATTTATAGTCCGAGCGCGGACGCCCGCTCCCCTTGATTGCCTGGATTTTTTCATGCGCTCCTGCATATTTATCCCCGAGCTCATCACCAGCTTGTAGCATTAGAATGCTGATTTGATTTTACATTCCAAGAGGAGCCAGCATTATGCAGCCATTTGCATGATGTGAGAGAAATCACCAGAACAGTTTCTGATATCAGCGGCCAAAATGATCGCTAATGTTCACCTGCAGAAACGGGATTCTGTAATTTTTTTTTTTGAAATTCAGATTTCCTTTTGCTTCTCTCGGTACAAAAATAAAAAAGGGGAATTATTCCCTATCCCGTGGATGAGAAATTGTATTTTGTCATGCCTCGGAGGGCTACAGCAGCACTGAGCTTTTATGAATTCGTTTGATATCAAAGCTCTACGTTTCGAGTTCCAACACAAATTTTTTCCCCCATGACATTATTACTGAAAGCTTTTATCAGTTCATTGTGACAGAAAATTGATTATTATCCTTGACATTTGATGGATAGCTTTCATAAAAAGACCTTTTTTTATTTCATGTTGGCCTATAAAGTCCTTTCCCGCCCCACCCCTCAAAAAAAAAAAAAAACTTTCTTAAGACACAAAAAGAATTTCTCAAGTCCCTCGTAAAACTTCCTCTAGGCATCTGCAGTGGGGAAGCCAGTGCATAAGAGAAAAAAGTTGAAGGGAAAGTACAGATCTGAACTTGCCATTCCAGCTACCCCACTTCTGGGAGCTCTGGGTGGCGGGCCCCTGGAACGCTCAGATGAGATTCTGGGGCTGGTCGCACCCACAGTGTCAAATTTTATCAAGAGGAGAAATTCTACTTATGACCACCCTTGAGAAAGCACATTTTTAAACTCCAGCATGCATTCAAAGACTGTTTAGATAAGGTGTTACCTTTTGCTTGATCAGGTAGGAAAAGAGTCTGCCCATTAACTAGAGTCTAATAATCATAACCCATGGCATTTTTGCAAACGTATCCACTCTCTCAGTTTACCCTGGCTGTGGCTCTCTGAGAAAGATGCTCAGGTGCCCCAGTCTGCACATGGAAAAGACAGACCTTGAACCCTATCTTGCGGACTTGAATCCAGTGTCCACCCACTGCTTCATGTCCCCTCCAGCTCAGGCTATTCCTACAGAAACCTAGCAGACATCCCTTTTAGACACATTTTTTTTCAACTCAGTCATTCACTCTAACAGAAACACACACACAGACACACACACCCAAGCAAGTCCCCCAACGGGAAGACCAGTCAAGTCCCAGTGAACCTCAGGCTCCACAGCTGCTCTGCCTCATCAGTCCTTTCCTCTACACCTGTGTCCCACAGGCACCAAGGGACCTTCATACTTTGTTCAAATTTGGGCCAAGTCATCTCAGTTTTGATTAGAAAATGTGGGGAGGAGCTTCCCAACAGTCTTAGAGAAGTCGGAAATTAGCAGGTAAGGAGCAAATGTTCTAGCTGCCACCCACCCTCACTGAGTGTTAGCAGAAGCCTCATCCACCTGCATAACTTGGAAAGGAGACATCCCAGCACCATTTCACAGACCAGGGTCTCTGGGGTGTCAGCTCATGGTCCTAGAGTGATAGCAGCAGCAAAGGAAACAAACCCAGACTTCCGGGGTTCCCTCTCAGTCTCTAGTTCCATGGAAACACAGTGAGTGGGGTTCACTCTCCTTTAGAGAGGCTCGAGGTTTTGCTAGGCATTTAAATTATGCTTCCCCCCACCCCAGGATGCTCTGGCTTTCTAATTAACATAGGAAATTATTATTACATTATAGGTCAACGTCTGCATCTAGGACCAGAGTGATATACACGAGGACTCCCGGAAATCTTACTGACTTAGGGAAAAACCTCTCAGGTCGCAGGGGAACCAGAGTCGCTGATTTTCCCGACTTTCCCCATGACCTCCCTTTTAGCCTGTCGGAAAATGCACTGCTCCTCCCGTCCCTCGGGCTAGGATAATGAGAGCTGATCGTGTATTAGAATTAATAGAACAGTAGGTGTCTACAAAAAAGAGGAGACTTAAAATAGTTCATTAAATGTAGGAGGTAGAAAACTTTATTTGATGAATCAAATGGTCTTCATTAAAAGTGCACTTTCTCTGGGAACTAGAGATACCACTTAAAAATACATTTTTTTCTCATTAAGGAAGAGAAATTAATATATGATCATTATAGAAATTCAGAACATATAGGAGTGCACTCTATAAAAAACACACCATCTATGACTCAAAAGTAACCACAATAAATGTGATTTCTGGCAGGATTATTTTCCAAGTGTTTATGTATGCTTCTGGGAATTACCAAATGAAGATCAAATGGTATATATGGTTTTTTATACTTTAAAAAAAGTTTGCTTAACACCGCATCCAGAGCCTAGACATTTACTAAATTTGGAAACTTGATTTTTAATGGCTACATAGTATCTAATCATTTGGTTGTGACATACAACATACTTTATTTAAGTCATCTTGCCATTAACGAACACAGTGACTTCCAGTTTCCATGGTTTTAGCTAATGCTGTGACCTACTTTGACGGCCAAGCGGTACAAACCCCCACATGAGATGAGCTTACTCCATCTCTCAGAGGAGGAAGAGGCAGAATACTTGACTTCCCCAAAGCCACACAGAAGTGGTCCAAGGAGGGTTAGGACCCCAACATAAGACTTTCACCTCAGGCCCAGGGGTTTCCACAATGTACATGTGTGGTGTTGCTGCTTGGAAGAAATTCTCTAAATAGTGCAATATTATGAGCCTTGAAACCAGCCATTCAAACCTGAAGCAGAAGAGAAAAGCTTGTGTCGATCCCTTACTCACAACTCCATGGTCTTGAACAAAGACTCACCTTAGTCCCATTGCTCCATCTGTAAAACAGGTATTTGCACCCTCGTGGTATTGTTATGAGGGTTAAATAAAGTATTACATACTCAAAGGTACCTCAGGGAGGTACGTGTGGAGTAGGCCTTCACTAAATGCCAGGTTCATCGTCATTGCTAATTATCATTTGAGACCATCCACAGTAAGTGGAGAGGTATTTCCTCTTCAATACCCGATATGTGACACTTGACCTCTATCATGCCATGTCATTCTTTTTCATTGAAAGCGTGAAAACTGTAAGAGACAGCAGCCAGACAGGCTCCAGACAGTGAGCTTTTCCCCAGCCCTGGGCCAGGAGCCTTGGGCTGTGGCAGAAAAGGAATGATCAAAGTGTGGAGATGAAGAACCTGGGACCAGTGGGCTCACAGCCCCCAGCAGGGCCAATGTCAAGGGTAGGAGCCAAATACATGAAGTGTCTGCTTCTGAAATGACATTAATATGTTGGGAACAGAATTGCCTAAAAAGAAAGAAAGAAAGCTCACACTTTCAAGGCTCACCCCTTAAAAATCTGCACTTAATCACTTGGCCAGTTTTAGAATTGTGGTTCCTCAGTGTTAGAAAAGAAATGATCTCTAGCCACGCCCTATCTGTCCGCTTTCTAGAGCTGTGCCCTTCAGTGGGACCCCTGCTGCCCAGAGGCCAGTTAGCACATGCTGCGTGTAAGGCCCGCACCAGAGTTTGTACTTCATTAGGAAAAAAGGCAAGTCAAATATCTCATGAATGCTCTTTTATTTTGATTGCATGCTACAATGATCATATTTTGCATTTACTGCATTATCAAAATTAATTTCACTTGTTTTGTTTACCTTTTTAAAGTACTACTAGACAAGTCAAACTTGTGTAAGGTCTCACATTGTTGTCTCGTGGACACCACTGCTCCATAGGCAGTGGTGCCCGTGTCGGTCAGGTCAGGATTGAGAACAACTTGCTCCTGCACTTCTGGTGGACCATGCTCGGTAAGTTGGGGGTGCTGGTGGGAGGAGGCAGGGGTGTCCTG